>JAMZAV010001723.1:0-133752 GCA_024449915.1 Sweltsa coloradensis
CTTTACAAACGGTAATTGGATTAGATGACCGGAAGCTTAGATAATGCAAAAATAACAAATTATTTAATTTGTGTTTTGGTAAGCAATGGATAATGTTAGAGAAGCCAAAATTTGCACCGATGTTTGTCATCTCAGTGGCCATGTGCTTTTCAAACGGTAATTGGATAAGATGACGGGAAGCTTAGATAATGCAAAAATAACAAATTATTTAATTCGTGTTTTGGTAAGAAACGGATTGGCAGAGAGTTACAGAATGACGTGTCGGTTTTGTGGGCCCTCAATGGATAATGTTTGAGAAGCCAAAATTTGCACCGATGTCAGTCATCTCAGTGGCCATTTGCTTTACAAACGGTAATTGGATTAGATGATCGGAAGCTGAGATAATGGAAATATATCAAATTATTTAATTCGTGTTTTGTTGAGAAACGGATTGGTGTAGGCCCCCAATGGATAAAGTTTGAGAAGCCAAAATAACAAAGCTTAAATAATTTGATCTTTATTTTAATTGACATTTGAGGTGCATACGAGTAGGGCTGTGAACGGGTACCCGCCCGTTGATAATAGCCCGGGTAATGTAATGAGTCGTCGGGTACTCGTTTGACCGTTTTCCGTCTCAAATTCCGCTCAATTAACGCCGCCGCCGGTCAGTCTTGCACTCGTTGGCGCGCAGCGGCGGCAGTAAGTGATTCATCATTAATACGCGCTCGTATTTCGTCTGTCGAGCTCCAGTGAGTGACGTCACCACACGCTGCGCGCGCACCCTATTCATCGTAATCGGCTGATTAGTGACTGGCGGAGATATTTATGCATTCCGGCAACATCAGTTCCTTCTGAAAGTGCGTTTTCAACAGCTGGACATTAGAAATGAGCATCTCTGGCGCCGGAGACCGTCAACATGAGAACATGCGTGTTAAAAGTGATGACCTGTCAAAAAAGTAGATAATTAACTAAATTCACTTTTTTTTTTTGATATAAGTAAAAAAAATCTTACATTTTCGTAATTTCGGGTACCCGACCGTAAGATCGACAGGTACCCGGGGAGGCATTTTTACTAATTTATATAATTTGAATTTTTTATCTTTATTTTAATTGACATTTGAGGTGCATACGATTAGGGCTGTGATGGGCACCCGGGTACCCGCCCGTTGATAATAGCCCGGGTAATGAAATGAGTCGTCGGGTACTCGTTTGACCGTTTTCCGTCTCAAATTCCGCTCAATTAACGCCGCCGCCGGTCAGTCTTGCACTCGTTGGCGCGCAGCGGCGGCAGTAAGTGATTCATCATTAATACGCGCTCGTATTTCGTCTGTCGAGCTCCAGTGAGTGACGTCACCAACACGCTGCGCGTGCTCCCCTATTCATCGTAATCGGCTGATGAGTGAGAGTGATTGGCGGAGATATTTATGCATTCCGGCAACATCAGTTCCTTTTGAAAGTGCGTTTTCAACAGCTGGACATTAGAAATGAGCACCTCTGGCGCCCGAGACCGTCGACATGAGAACGTGCGTGTTAAAAGTGATGACCTGTCAATATAAAGTAGATAATTGCTAAATTCACTTTTTTTTTGATAATCGTAAAAAAATCTTAAATTTTCGTAATTTCGGGTACCCGGGTACCTGACCGTAAGATCGACGGGTACCCGGGGAGGCATTTTTACTAATTTGCACAGCCCTACATACGAGTGGTAGTCGAAACAATAAATAGGCCTGGTATCTTTGTGTTATTATATTAATTTATAACTGCGATGCTCAAACCTTCTAATTATCAATGAGTGAGATTTTATTTTGAATCATTGTAATCTAGAAATTTCCTCTACTTGAATGCTAACATCCATACCATGTACGTTCTAAAAAAATTATTGATATACCATACAAAAATACAAAAACTTGCAAAAAAGGGGCCAAGCCAAAAACAAGAAAGATACAAGTGGCTCAACTGCATAAAGTGGTGAGATCTAGAAGTGTGGCCAAGCCCATTATTTTGTTTAAAATAATAAATATATTTATTAATTATATAATAAATTAATAATATATCAATCAATATCTATATTATTATCTAACTATGATTATGAAATAAAATATAAATATATTAACAAAAATAACATAAAACATTAAATAAAATTATTGAAACATTTTCATGTGGAAATATCAAAATTAACAGACGCCATTCAAAATTAAAAGCTTGGTCGAGGGATTTGGATTGGTTATGTTTTGGTTAGTCAGCAACGACAACCAAGTTAAAAATTCATTTTTACGGTATCAGTATTTCATAAATATTTCCATTCATACTATTAGGTTGAAAGTTTGGAGCAGAAATGTGTTTTGTTTGTACCAACATTGATTTATTGTTTTCTTATTTCTTGCAGGGTCATCCACTCTGCCTCACTCAGTATGCATGGTGACCACAGCCAACAATGTGGTCCCCATTCCTGCTTCTTCCAGCAGCTAGCCACCACACCACAGCCTAAACGGGACCAACGAAGAGGGGGGGGGGGGGCAATATCAAGCACTAGTATGAGGTAATACTCAACGGTACGTCCCACGAAGAAAACATTGTGCCTATGGTTATCTCGTCTCTAGCTGGGATACATCGCCGCACGTGTCCACTTAACCTGGATGTAGGTTTTTATCCTGTGATAGTTTGGATGTTGTTTTAATGTTATTTTAATTTTATATTGCTGTTTAGATTTGCTGTTGAGGAAGTCATAGAAAGAAGCAAGCACCATACGTCGGAAACACGTTCATTGTGTCGACGAATCAGTTACGTAATAGCGGTTGGATTATCACTGACCACTTGTGATTCTTTTCTCCTTCATAACTTCACCAAATCTACTAGTAATCACTTAATAAGGGATGCCTGACTTCCCTTACCCCAGCAATATGATAATATTTAACAATATTGTAATTTAATGCAAAATGTGTGCCGACATATATGGTGATACACCCAGGTATTGTCGTTGTCAGGTAGCAATCGTGCCGACCACGGAAAAGCTGTTGCCAACATTGACACTGATCTCATTTTTGGCCATTTGTCCCTTGCGCATATTTTAATTCTTGAAAGGTCTGTACTTGCACCTTGGCGGACTGCTGAGGATGTCACTTTTGCCGCAGTGGACTGCTGATAGTACACATTTAATCAAAGGTATCACATTCACATGATATCTTTACCCTAGAAAGGGTGTTACTCTTAGTCTTGCAATGACCCATACTAGTGTAAGTGTAGCTGCTGTGCTAACAAGACTACCACTATCTCGTAATTTGTATACACCGAGGTATTTTGATAATCATCAATCATCCATTGCTTTCCCACTTCTGGCAGGGTCAGCTTCAGTTTTGCAACCAAATTTTCCTCCCAAAGTAATTGTATCTTTGTATCCACATCTTCTTAGCTCTCTCCTCTTGCCTGTATGTCTCCTTCCATCTCTCATTGGCCTTCCTCAGTCTTCTTCTTCCTTCAATTCAAAATTATTTTTAATTTTAATCATAATTGTCAGTATTTGATGATTTCCACTCGTATTAAAATTTAAAACTAGGAAACCGCTTAAGTCCCGCCGCGTTGTTGGATGAGCATAATTGGTGCATTGAGCTGCCAATTGTGTTATGCGGATTTTCTGTTGTTCTGTGAAAAAAGATTTTTTAAATTAAATTAAATTAAATAAAAAATTAACTTAAATTTTAAATTTTTTTAATTGATCGTAATTTTAAAAAAGGAAAAAATCGTAATATAGAAATTTTCATAAGATATAATCATTCGATTGCGCACAAATTTTACACGAATATATTAATTCATAAAATTAAGGTTCTGTGAAAAAATCATTACAATAGGATAAAGCATGTAGGTGTTATAAGTCAAAGAATTGTTTTAAAAAAGAAAAAAAACATAAAATTTTGTTTTTTATGAGAAATAGTTTTTTGATTGCGCTCAAATTTCACACGAATACCTAAATTCATAAAATTAAGGTTCTGTGAAAAAATCATTAAAATCGGATAAAGCATGTAGGTGTTATAAGTTGAAGAAATTTTTTAAAAATCGAAAAAAATCGTAAAATTGCAATTTTAATGAGAAACAATTTTTCGATTGTGCTCAAAAACGTGGCAGTTCTAAGTTCAAAGATTTCGAAGGCCTCCATAAAATTTCATTGTAATTGGAGTATCGTTTTAGCCAGCCGGAATCGTGTTAACAAACACACAATAATACAAAAAAAAAACATTCCGGATTTTTTTTCTCCAGTGTAGTGAAATGGAATCTTCGCTTTGCTCGCTACGCTCATCCAACTAAGGTACCTAAACATTGCAGAGATTTGAAATTTAGGATGCATTGCAGTCTCAAGAAAACACGCATAATTACAGTTTTGTCATATCTGAAGAATGTTTATTACACAACATAAAAAGTTGTTCCAGAGAGATTTGGGTTTTGCTAAAAATATATGCACTGCATGAAGTTTGTTTGAAGTTCCAAATACTAGTAACGTTATATTATGTGTGTTATGTATGTTGATTGTTGATAGAATGCCAGTCGGCTGGAGGATTGGGTGTGGGATAGGATCCAACAGCTTACCTCCATTTGTAGATAAATCGACACATAAAAGTATGTACAAAACACAGAAAAACACTAGACGTTTCAAACGATGTCTTGATCACTCGGAAGTGATTCAGGTGCAAGACCTCGTGTCGAAACGTCTTGTGTTCGCTATGTTTTGTTCATAATTTGATGTTTTTATTTATCTATGAGTTCAGAACCTACTATCACTTCTCGAAGATAAGCTTTTGGATTCTATCCCACACCCAATAATGTTATAATTAGGGATGCACATCGATATCGCCAACAAAGTCTGTTCCAACCTATAGGCCCAAGTGGAACCTCAAGTGTGGTAAGTCAAAACAATACAATCGCGTTCCTTTGCTGCCTCCCTGTCTTCGATGTCATGTGTTTGGCTTCCTTTATCGACTGATACCTCATTTCCAAACATAAATCTCAAGTGTGACACCATCAGCCCAGCCAGTGCATGGCACAACGTGAGATAATCTCTGTCTTCATAGTTTGGTTCGTGCCACTATTGACAAATTATTAGATATTTTGATAATCGATAATGAATTTTGGTTATCGATTATCGAAATTATATCCAATATCATTATTTTTGATTATGGATCAATAATATTGATTATTGAGTGCATCCCTAGTTATAATTGTTTGTTTTTTTTATTTAAATTAATTATACTTGTGTTTTTATTTCATTAGTTATTAATAAAAACCATACTACTCACATTTAATTATAATTTTATTTTTCCATTTTTCTATGCATCATAAATTTTAACGAAACCACAAATCTCTTAGGAATTGCTTTTTTGGAATTTTTAATCGTTCTTCAGATATGACTTAAGAGTTAAGATCTATCCGAATACTGTCTCTTGGTCATAATTTATATCACAATACAATGAATACATCATCGATTGTCTATGACATCACAAGTAGCCAGGTGCGCACGGTTGACACTCATTGAAATTAAGTACTATAATAACAAGTATCGAAAATGTACACTCGTTTTAGGTCTAGAAAATGGCCGCTGATATTGATGCGTATCACAAATTGACAATTAACAATAAAAACTAAACTTGCGATAGTGTATTCAAAATTAACTTTAGAAAGATTTGCCATAAACATCAAAGGTTTACTTTGGTATTCACAGATGGCTCCAAAATTGACAACAAGGTTGCAATAATCGTACAATATGACACCGCATATCGTATCAATATACGATTTTACAATATTATTTTGCACTGAATATCGTGATAACAGATAAATCGAAAATCAGTCTTGTTATTGCCATAGTTTACAACTTACGCAGAGTTCATTTTTATAGATGTTAGCCGTCCATCTCGTGGCAAGGTTTGCCACCCCTCCCCCTCCAGCTGTGGCCAGGCCATTTACTATTGTGTTCATGACTTCATTCCCACCACTTGAAACTCAAGCCGAGTCTTTAGTCGCACGCGCTACGCTATCGTCGCAAAATAATCCACTCATCTTGAAACCTACCAATCTTCTTGTGTCGTGGTTAGTGATTTCATAACTCGCTTTGTTATTTTTTTAAACGTGACAAAACAAAAGTCATTAACTTCAGCCGAAAAACTCTACAATGAATAAGATGACAATCTGACAATGTCAAAGGTAGATTTAGCTAAAAGGTTAGATTTACCATATTGTCATCTCTGGAGCGCAAATGAAGTGCATGCAATAGCAGTATGCACAACGGGTGACAAGATGACGTGACATCGTACATTCCTTTCCCAAATGTGCATTGCTGGCTGTAAGCTAGATTGAACGTGCATCAGTATTCCCACTTCTCTCAGCCAGCTGACACAAGTCACATTGCTGCAACTATCTCTCTCCACTCCCAAGCTTACGCGCTATTACCTACACTAAAGCAGGCAACAGCACTTGACCTTTCTAGATTTTTTGTCTTGTCACGTAACGTGTTGAATGCAAAATAAATTAGTTTTGCCTTTTTAAATACGTATAAGGATTTTTTAAATGATGACCAACTTTAGAAAGTGGTGCGCGATTTCTTGATATGATCAGGATAATATTGTTTAGTAATGATAATGACGCTAACAATATTATTGCCATACTATATTGCGATATATTTTTGACAAAATTCCAATCTATCGATATATAAATTTATTTAGGCCTATTCATAACGCACATCCTTATAATTGCCACTACCCTACCAAATTCTCCTTGAAGCAACCCTGAAGCAGGCCATGCTATATTGTTCAGCAAGCTCCATCTACCTGTCACTCATGTCATGCAATATGTAGTAGGCCCTAGGCTTACTACTACCTAGTGCAAACATGAAACACATTTTTTTTGCACATGATGTTGTCTACCCATAACTTTTCATAGAAAACCAGTCGTGAGACAGAACAGTTGTCAGGCTACAAACTCACAAAAAAAAATACACAGAAGATTTATCCGGTTACTGTTGCAGTAGGCCTATGCCTATATCGTCATTGTACTGCATCTTGCTTCAAAGAAAAAATTGCAGTTACCTGATACCTACCATCCTTCTGTGTGAACATATGGAGGCAAAGTTGCAACATTTAACAACATGCTTACACTTACACATCTTACACGGCACAAATACTAATAAACTACAAATACTATGTAAATACCATGTTGATGGAATGATTTTACGTGGCCAAAGGAGCGTGTATTGAACAGTTGGAACCGTACATTGTACCGGTAACAGTTACCTGTTTGCATCCCTACTTGCGGTACAAGCAACACAAAGCATTCTGTATCACCCTGCATCGATAAGAATAAGAGCATGCTAGTGATATAACCAACAACCCCACATGGTAATAATGTATCCTTCATTCTAAAAATTAACTGCTATTTTATAAGTATAGGCCTAACTTTCTGTACCTCGTAGTGTATCAACAGTCGAGTTAGTGGTAGCTTAATGTAAGCTTCGTAAATTTGGTTTTCTTCAGACTTTTTTTTATAATCTTATGTCTTGCTCTCTTAAATCCATGGTATCAAGTTTATTTATATAATATAGCTAAAATATAATATAATAGCTGGAACATTGATACCACTTAACCCATCGGCTTTCTCGCCGGTCGAATCGACGGGCTGTTTAAAATGCGCGCCGATTTACCTGGCCATCGGATCGACGGGCTGGAACAGCAAGGGAACAGCGCGCTACATTATCGGTCGTTGTATGAGAATGGTTCGTCCAATCACCAAGAGATCGCGCTCAATGTACTCTACGCACTTCGCTGCATCCAACGATGTGTTTGGCTCGTCACTCGGTCAAGTTTTAGCCTGTCTATGCTTGAAGGAAAGATTATGTTTGCATTCGTAGGTGGAATGGCGGCGCGCGCGCTATGGCGGCTACAGCTTATTGCAATATTTTGAAGGATATGACAAAGATGAGGGGTGTGATATTTTGACACCAAGAAAAATTCGAAAGAAAGTTCATACACTTAGACATTTATTTAGGCTACATTTTAGTTTTTATTTCAAGTAAATCGGGTTATTTTTGTTGGAGCAGTGAATTTTTTGCTGAGGTGCGCTCCACAACCCCATTTCGTAAAAAAATAAATGGATTTGAGGGGCCAGGCGCAGCGATTTTTAATGGTAAGCCGATGGGTTAAATTCAATCTATCTCCTGAACACTTTTGATATGTGACAAGTCACTAAAATGGTCAATTTCAATTCCACACATTTGTAATATCATAATGTACATACTTTGATTTAAATGTGACGTTTAGTAAACATGACAGCAGTTATAAGGCCCATCCATCAAAACGTACTGTGTATGGTAGTAGGGTTATCTTATCTTATGTTGTTTAATTTGATTCTATTTGTAAAACTTATTTCTCTGCCTAGCTAGAGTGATCTTGTGATTGTGTAGTTCATCACGTTGTAAATCTGTTGACGTTGCTCAATGTGTCGTAACTCATAACCGCTGTTGGCAACTTCGTCACAAGACTGAGAAGGGGGAAAATATGGAGTAGTATGGACAAAATTAATATTAACCCTAAGAGCACCATCATTCATCAGTACTGCAGCTCACATGGTGCAAAGTAAAAGCATAGAAGATTCTAAAGGGTAGAACGTGATCTTATTGTCACACAGGTTAACATTAACATGGCAAAGCAAAATCAAAACTATCATCGGGAAGAAATTATTTTCTATGGTTTCATGCTCCTCAAAAAACTATAGTAAAAAATATATTCATTGTATTGAACAAACTGGGCATGAACATAACTTGCACATAGGTTGGACATTTCTTTGATGGCCATCTCCAATACACAGCTGTATGGGTATTTTTTATAAGGTTTAAATGATCTGATTTTCATTTAAAAGAACTGAGCACATTGTTATTGAGGTGCAGTATTTTATTACTATATTTTATATCCTTTAAGAATCTGGAACATAATATTCTTCTTTCTTTAACTTTTTAATGGTGGCCACAGGGAATATAGCATGTACCTGAATGACATTATTTAGCCTATATCAAAATTTTAAAAAATCAATTTACCGGTACTTACTATTTGATAGTACTGGTACATAGTACCTTCCGGTAATATATGTAGGTAGACCTACATATTTAAGTATGATAGTCTGCCTTATCTTGTTTTGGTACCTGACATCTAGGATTGAACAATACAGAATACACCTTAAATGATCACTTTATAATGGATTAAGTGATGTTGGATTATGTATTCCTTCTAGGTTTTTAAATTGTGGTTGTGTACTCTTTCCCTCAAACTGTTAATTGATTTAATTGTTTTACCTTTTTGAAGACGAGGTTATTTGTTGTTTCTCTTCTTCGACTTAGCTCATGTTTAATGCGTAGTAAGTCGTATTGTATATTAATATTATAATACCAAACGGTAAGATTTTGTAATGCACATATTTATAAATAACGTACCAAGTTGTCAACTTTTGATAGATGAAAATTGAAAATATTAGAACTACTAGAGCAGTTACATAATAACTGTGTAGGTGCTACAGTTATCATTTCATATCTTACGTTATCCTTGCACAGTAAAATGCAAGTATGGTACATATTAGCACACATAATAGTAGGCTATAATTTTTTTGAATTCAGTAACCTTTAATATTTTATATATTTACATTGTTATCTTATATAAATATATTATATATAAATAGAGAAATGAATTATATATATATTGTCTCAAGATGTTGTAATATTTTAGTGTGGATTCAGAGTTGTTTGTAGATATTTACTTTGGCCTTTAGCTGCAATGTCTTTATTGTACTCCCAGTCCCATGCATTAATGTTATTGTAATGTTCATTTTATATAAAAAGAATTGTAGATATATGTTTCAAACAATTTTAACGATCTGGATTGATAAGGTGGAGCAGTGCAATGTGGCTAAGTATTTTAACTTAAGAAGTGCTGGGAAATGGTTTAAATGTATGTAGTTGGATGGAAAGTGCAATTTGTGTCCTGTGTGTAAAGTATGTTGCCAGCGAAGGCAAATTAACTGGGACAAATGGATTCATTCCGGGTTTAGTTTAAATAGGTGTTTTAATACAATATTACAGCAATTAATTGTTCATTATCTCAATGATCAAATTTCATGCAAAACAGTGTTTTACAACTCAATTCATCAATAACTAAAATATTATAGCAGTAATTCCTCATGCATGCAATATACATACTATCAACTACAACTTGTTGGCTTTTTAGTTTTTAATTGTTACTTAGAAATGATTAATTCAATGAAAATGTGCATGTTAGTGAAGTAGCCTAAATATTACAACACATAAATTGGCTCTGTGAATCCTTTATCTCAAGTGCTTCTGCTGTCATCTTGTACTGCAGAACTTCTAAATTTGCAATTGACTTTCGACACAAGATTGTACGTATGGTAGCGTACATTCATTGCTACTACCCGAAGACAATCATGGGAACTGTTTTATGAATACAATGCAATGAATGAACCAGTTTTAATGAAATGTTAAAAGAGCACTCTATGCATTTGATTTTATTGAAAATCTATCCATTGACATCCTGTTCCTTTTCCACACTACTTGGCATGTTCATGTATGTCACACCTTCAATACTGAGATTAGGATTTATTTCTTCCAATAGTAAGCAAGCTAACTCGAAACTCTTTGAATTCACAATATTATTTAATTTGAGCGTTTTGAGCTTGCTTAGACGATACATGGCCGACAGCGATCTGTATGTTACTTGATGACAATCGCTGAGATCAAGGTATTCTAGTGTTGACTGGTACTCTCCAGTAATTCGGTCGATGCACCAGTCGTCGATGTGTGGACAGCCACTCATGCTTAACCAATATAACTTTTGTAGATTGCAAAGATTCTGAAAGCCTTCATAATAGATCACCATGTTGGTAAGATCCATACGTTCTATTACAAAATCTGGTACGAACTTCGAGGGTAGATTATATTCTCCTTGGTCATCCTTCTTTACCCACTTATCCTGGCCAAGAAACTTCACTGATCCACCACGGTGTACAACGAAGTGGGCAGCAGCAAGGTCATTACCCAATATATCATGGCGCTGAGGAATAAACCTTTGGTTGAAGATTTCATGTTCCCGTTTCTTGCGTCTCCACCAACTACGTATTTTAGAGGGCCTTAAGTCTATGGGAGTTTGAAGAAAATTTATAGTATCGGGACTATTTCCTTTTTCAGGTGCAAATAATTTTAGGGAACTGTACCACTCTCCTTCACGCTGGCTCCAAGGTTGGCCTACTCTCCACGACTCATGTTCATTCTTTGGTTTGTCTTCATTAGCCCTAGAACAAAATCCAGTGGGCCTACTTGCCTGTTTGTTGTTCAATCCAGGTCCCAAAGGTGTAATAAAAGATAGCTTGTTATAGGGACATAGTGAACGTATGAATTTAATACTCATGTTTAAGTAAGGCTAAACCTACCCGTCAAATCTCAACTTGAACTTGCAAATTTTGAAATTTACAGTATCTACACGCGAAAATTACTTCTGATTTTGACGTTCGTAACCTCAAATTTCTTCCTGGTAACTACCAGGAGCTAGCACCGTCAAAGCTTTGCGTAGTATCGATCGAAAAGCACTTTGGACATGGCGCGCATCGATAATGTCGCGTTCAATAAACCTTGCTTTAGACCTTACTTGCAGTACCGGCATTTGTACTAGGAACCTTCGCAAAGGCTTTTCAGGCGCGTTGTTGGATGAGCGTAACAATTGGTGCATTGAGCTGCCAAATTGTGTTATGCAGATATTCTGTAAAAAGCGTAAAATTTCTTTTTTCTTTGCAAAAAAAATCCTTCGACTTATATAACACCTACATGCTTTATCCAATTATTGTAATCATTTTTTCACAGAACCTTAATTTTATGAATAACTAGGAAAACGCTTAAGTCCCGCCGCGTTGTTGGATGACCGTAATTGGTGCATTGAGCTGCCATGTGTTATGCGGATTTTTTGTTGTTCTGTGAAAAAATCATTACTTAGTCAACTTTTTTTTTTAATCAAATTAAATTAAATAAAAAATTAATTTTAATTTTAAAAATTTTAATTATCGTCATTTAAAAAAGAAAAAAATCGAAAAATTGCAATTTTCATTCGAAATGATTATTCGATTGCGCTCAAATTTGACATGAATATATTAATTCATAAAATTAAGGTTCTGTAAAAAAATCATTACAATAGGATAAAGCATGTCGGTGTTATAAGTCAAAGAACTGTTATAAAAAAGAAAAAGAAAAACGTAAAATTTCGATATTCATGAGAAATAATTTTTCGATTCCGCTCAAATTTCACAAGAATATCTTATTCATAAAATTAAGGTTCTGTGAAAAAATCATTAAAATCGGATAAAGCATGTAGGTGTTATAAGTCGAAGAAGTTTTAAAAAAATCGTAAAAATTGCGATTTTTATAAGAAATAATTTTCCGATTGCGCTCAAAAACGTGGCAGTTCTAAGTTCACAGATTTCGACGGCTTCCAGAAAATTTTATCGGTTTGGCCGGAATCGTGTTAACAAACACACAAAAATACAAACAGAAAAGAAAAAAACATTCCGGATTTTTTTCTCCACTGTAGTGAAATGGAATCTTCGCTTCGCTCGCTACGCTCGCCACGCTCATCAAAGGGTTAAATAATTGTGTATGACTTTACACTACCACAAATACCTCAAATCTAAGTGCCCGTTAGGGCGCCGCAGCCAAGCCGTGGCGCGCTACACACTAGGCACCCTTATACAGCAAGCAAAGTTGGGGTGATTTCGAGGTGTTACCCAGCCGTCATGAAACGTAGGCTAATGTGAACTTGAAAACTTTCAAAATCGAGGGAATTTAGGTACCTGACAACACACGCCAAATTTGTTGGGGACTGGGGTAGGCTTACGAGCATTCCTTCTTGGTGAAAAAAATGCTTGAAACATGCTAAAAATATGCTGTATAGGCTATACCGTTGAGTGACTAATACGGTAGTGCCCTTTGGAAGAAATAGTTGAAAAAGTAAGCTTGAAGGCATAGAAATAAAGGTTTAACTTTAAATATAAGCCTTTCACAGGTATTTAATCAACAAAGTAAAATAACTATAGAAACTAGGCAATAATCGCCTACAATGCGATACAAAAAGCAAGTCTTTATGCTCCGAGATGTGTCACATTCCATTGTTAATTGGTAATATCATAGCATTACTTCTTTAACCTTAGTGTTGTGTGCCCTTAAACCCTAATAACTAACTAATTAAAATTGAATTTGGGGAAGTAAATAACTAGTTGTAAAACCTCGTTGACCAACCAAATTTCGAAAAATGTTTAAAGAATTTGGAAGTACAATACATGGAAAGAGATTCCCAAGATTTTAGATGCCAAATACAAGAAAAATAACAAAGAAACTGCAATACATTATGACCAACAAATGAGACAATTAGTTGAGATTGAGTTGAGTTGTATAGGCCTAATCTTTCGAAAATGCACTTTGCCCCGTGACTGCATCGTTGGAAAACTTGACAAAATACATTTTGCAACAACTATTATTATTCGTCTATTAGTTTTATTTGCCCATCGCTTCTGACCGATTGCTCATCGATTTTGACGATTCCGAAGCAAAACCAAATTTAAAAAATATTCATTATTGAGGGACCTTAAAATTTCGTGAATGACTTTTTTCTCTAAATAATGCTAAATTTGAGGCAATAATCACGTTTTTCTACTAAATTAGAGCAAAATCGGGAACTTTTTTCAATTATTCTGTAAATTGTGGTACCAAAATATGCAATTAATTTGACAATTTTGTTTTAAGAAAAATAATTTTGCACTAGAACTTGAAAATGTAATGAGTTCCCACGCATACAAAAAACTTGTAAAAATACAGCCAAACCTTACACACTCAAATGTAATGAGATCTAAAAAAGAGCCAAGCTCATCTACCCTTCCATATTTGGTTGCGCATTCTTAATTCACAAACGTGCAGTGCCCCGTAACAACATCGTTGAAAAGCTTGTCAAAATAGAATTTGCATAATAACGTTTAAATTAATTGGGAAACAGAATTTGGATGAACTATTTACGTTTAATTAATAAAAAGTTGCAAATTCTATTTTGGCAAGCTTTTAAGGATATTGTTATCGGGCACTGTACGTTCGTTTTGGGATGGGAGTTTTGGACTTTTGGCTTTTGGGAATTCCGGGAAATTTTAAAGAATGCGCAAATGTGGAAGGGTAAATGAGCTTGGCCCTTTTTTTTAGATCTCATTACTTTTGAGTGTGTTAGGTTTGACTGTATTTTTACAAGTTTTTTGTATGCGTGGGTACTATCTATTTCAACTTTTACGGGGCTTTCAAAGTGTTCCCGCTCATTAAAACGTTTGTTAACGCAACGTTTTTCTTTGTGCGGATGCTCTGGTTCCTAGACCATTGAGCAACCGGCAACGAAGTACCAACGTCATTCTTCTAATATCACACAGACAGAGTGCGATTTTGACATTTTGTGGCAGATTGTGGGTTGAGGGTGGGTCAATTTTCCTTTAATTTATACATTATTTCTCTTCTATTGTATGTTTTTGTCCAGTTTTATGTATAGAACAGAAATCTAGAAATTTATAAATAAGTCCAGAAATTTATTTTGTGATGTTGGTTACCGTCAGTGTATAAAACGAATATCGAGCATTTGAACTCGAAAATCGAAAATCGAACAGTCGAACTTCTAAACTTCTTCTGGTCTTCAAGTTCGAACAACACGTGTTGCTGCTGTAGCCGCAACGTTTTGACTTTAGTAACGCAAAGGGATATTTATTAATACACAAAGTAAATAGGTAGTAAACCATCAACAAGACAAGAAGTGTAAGTTGTAGTGGATGTAGGCCTAGCTAGTACGTTTTACAATTGCATGCAGCCACGTTTAAGACCATTCGTTTTAGATGGGTAGGCGCTAGGCCTAGGCTAGCCTAGCTAGGCTATTCTCTTCATTGCTGATAGCAAGTTGCTATAAAGTTCTACTAGCTAAGCTAGGTACTCTTCGATGTATGCCCACTTAACTGTTTTTTCATTAAACAATCACTTACGCGCATTTCAACGAAAGTACTTCCTTTGAAAGTGTTATATTTAAATTAGCAACGAAAGGTTTTGTAGGTGGAGTATTTTAGTAAAAAAGGTTTGTACTGTCCGCCATGTCGGCGTAGTGTTGTTAAGTTGGGGCATACCATCCGAAAGAGTACCTAAGGCTAGGCCTACTACTGCTAATTAGCTTAGTTTAGGCCCAAGGCCATTGAATTTGCTTAGGGCCTACAATTCCGCTACAATTAGCATAGGCCTAAAGCAAGAGAAAGCGAACGCCGGCAGTGGCGTAACTAGCCCTAGCCTAGGCTAGCCGTTGTTTTTTAGGGGGCGAACATTTCTGTAACCTCAGAAGATCAATGGAAGCCTAAGCTACGACTAGTGAAAGGGGTAGGCCTAGGCCTATGTGTGAGTGGAGTAATAAAAAAAAAATGTGTTGGGCTATGTAGGCCTAGGCTATACTCTTTCCTGGGTAAAGTACATGATTGTGCTTGTGTACAATGACAGGTTTGGTAGGGAGGCCCCCAGCTAGGCATGGCCTAGGCATAACGTGGGTGGGAGAGCACAGCCCCAGAAAATGTTTCAATTTTTTTTTTTACAACTAGGAAAACGCTTCCCGCCGCGTTGTTGGATGAGCGTAATTGGTGCATTGAGCTGCCATGTGTTATGTGGATTTTCTGTTGTTCTGTGAAAAAATCATTACTAAGTTGAAGATTTTTTTAAAAATTAAATTACATTAAACAAAAAATTAACTTTAATTTTTAATTTTTTTAGTTAATCGTAATTTTAAAAAAGGAAAAAATTGTAATTGAAATTTTCATAAGAAATAATTATTCGATTGTGCACAAATTTTACACGAATATATTAATTTATAAAATTAAAATTCTGTGGAAAAATCATTACAATGGGATAAAGCATGGAGGCCTAGGTGTTAAGTCAAAGAACTGTTTTAAAAAAGAAAAAAAAAAAACGTAAAATTTTGATTTTCATGAGAAATAGTTTTTCGATTGCACTCAAATTTCACACGAATACCTAGATTCATAAAATTAAGGTTCTGTGAAAAAATCATTAAAATCGGATAAAGCATGTAGGCCCCTAGGTGTTATAAGCTGAAGAATTAAAAAAAAATCGGAAATAATCGTAAAGTTGCGATTTTAATGAGAAATAATTTTCCGATTGTGCTCAAAAACGTGGCAGTTCTAAGTTCAGAGATTTCGAAGGCCTCCATAAAATTTCATCGTAATTGGAGTATCAGTTTAGCCAGAATCGTGTTAACAAACACACAATGATACAAACAGAAAAGAAAAAGAAAAACATTCCGGATTTTTTTCTCCAGTGTAGTGAAATGAAATCTTTGTTACGCTCATCCAAAAACCTCAAGAAAGATTTATGAAAAAATTCAAAATATAGTAAAAATATCTCAGTAGGCTAGGGCTACCTCTCTATTTAACAGGCTATCTAAAAAAAAAACTTCATCAAATAAAAATTGTGCCCCCTCTCGCCCTCCTCTGACCAAGATTGGGGGGGGGGCATCATGGGCGCCGCCGCGCCGGGAGGGGGTGGGGGCGCTTACCCACCTAGATTTCAGGAAATAATAAATTTTAACCAGCAATATGCTTTATTAAGTTATTACATTTTCATTAATGTATTTGTGAAACTGAAATTCAATTGAAAATTAAAAAATGTAAATTTTTGTTGTCTAGCCCAGTGGTTCCCATACCTTTTTCATCTCACGGACCGGCAAAATGATAAAGTCAATTACACGGACTGGTGCGACTATAGGCCTAAGGGGTCTGGGGCACAGCCCCAGCCGCCGGAGTCGAAATTTTTTTGGGTGTTGTTATACCCCTAGATGGCCTGTACAGCGATCTGAGCAAAAGGTAGACGAAGGGAAGAGGCAACCGGAAGACAGTGTAGGCCTACACATGAAACATCATTCAAATCATTGTTAAAAATATATTAATAAATTACTAATTATCGATTATTAAACTTTTTTAGTGATGTTGATTCTAATTATGTACGTATCTCTAATAATAATTTAACTTAGGATTGTGCGTTTACAATCGTGGTTGTTTCTACGCTCGGGTTTCCGCGCAACAAGCCTGTCATGGCTACTATCATACTTTTTAATAGAAAAGTCTGCTCTTAACTTTTTCGTATGTTTTTCTTGGCGATATCACTATCATTACACAAAAACCAACATATTTTATTTTCTAACTACCGGTACTAACAGTTAACACAACAAATGACACAACACTTTCACAAATAATTTTTAATTTCGTACACGGGCTTCAAGAACGAGGAACTACACAACTGACTACACAAGGATAGGATGTGTCTACAGATTGAAGATATTCCTATTTCCTACAAACCAAGTCGCATCTGTGAACCTAGGTAGGTCCAAGCAAAGTACCGGTACCATAAATGTGTCTGTTTCCGGCTTATCTGACCTTTGGAGAAAACCCTTGTCGTTACGCCTTGTCATTGCCGCCAACCAATGCTCTCAACTTTCTGTGTCGGTAGAAGTGGATGGGTGTTTGAAATCGGTATTGATTGATTTATAAATAAGTGTCCCCTCATAAGAAAATATAATTTAGTCTCCATCCCGAGTACAGGTAAAATAACTAGGAAACGCTCAGTTGGACGCGTTGATAAGCACGCGCTATAGCTAGACCCACATTGCACATTTTGTTAATTTTAAAATTTGCGACGTTCGCTGTCCACAGGGCCATGTTTCCAATATTATTTATTATTGCCAAGGTATTTGGGTAAACCCGTGTGTAAACCTTTACTTTGTGGATAAAATCCACCGCCATCTAGATGACCTTGACTCCTTGGGAAAACTATTTAAACTCTTTGGTGACAAATAATAGACTGCTTCCTCGAAAGTATTTTGATTACTTCTAGGTGGCAGTGCATTAGAAACTTCGCGCGTCTTTTCGTTGCCATGGCAACGTTACTTTTGTTATAATGTAATTTCCATTTACACTACTTATCGGATCAAAATAAAATTAACATATTCGTGACCGGACGGACATTCTAAATGATTTGGCTATCTCAGATTTTGTCGCCGTTTAGTTTAAAAAAAACTTTCGATTAACTTTAATGTAACTTTTTAACTTTTTGAACGATTTTGCCACAAAACTAATGGCATTCAATCGAGAACGAAGCTTGCGGATGGTCAAAATTTCAACTCGATCCGAGCCTCCGTTCGAACGTTATGGCGAGACATACAAACAAAAAAAAAACAAAAAAAAAAACAAAAAACAAAAAAAAAAAACAAAACCAGTGACTAATTTTTCCGGCAGAGTCAAATGGAAACGCTCGCTTCGCTCGCTTAATAAAGTGTAAAACCAAATTTTTGAATTTTTACACATTTATTAAAATATTATCAAAATTACAACAAATATGCAGCAGCACTTCGCGGACCGGTAGCAATTAGTCCGTGGACCGGCACCGGTCCGCGGACCACCGGTTGGGAACCACTGGACTCTAGCCTACAAGGCATATTTTGTACCTATTCTAACATATGGGGCAGTAACATGGGCAGTGGGAACAAAGGAAGAGAGTCAGTTGGAAGCAGCAGAAATGAAGTTTTTAAGAAGTGTCAAGGGCGAGTTACAAAGATGGACAAGATAAGAAGTAATGTAATCAGAAAAGAACTGGGACTGGAGAGATTGCGGTTTAAGCTAGGAAGAGAACATCTAAGATGGTTTGGACATATGAAAAGGATGGGAAGAGATAGGATTCTAAGACGAGAATTTGAAGCGGCAGAGGAGGGGAAAAGAAGAGTAGGAAGGCCAAGAGAGAAATGGGAAAGATAAATTCAAGAAGACGTTGGAAAACGGGATGAAGTGTGGGAGCATGTGACAAGAGTCAAGCTGTAGGACAGAAGAGAGTGGAGTAAATTGGTGGAGAGGAAGGAGTCAGATGATGAGGAAGAAACACCGAGTCTGGCAAGCTTAGTAGGCCTATCTATTTCACCTCGTTAACGAACACGAGGTTTACAAAATTATATCGGAGCTTAAAAACAAGATATCTTTTGGTTATGATGAAATTCCAAGGCAACTTCTAAAGCCATTAGTGTACTTAATAAATTTCTCCTTCATTGAAGGTGAATTTCCTGAAAAGCTTAAACTTGCAAAAATCATACCCATTCAAAAAAAAGCTGATACAGTAGAAATAGGAAACTTCAGACCAATCGCACTACTACCGGCTTTTTCAAAAATCTTTGAGAAGGCTTTTAACAAAAGAATAACTAGGTTTTTAGAATCACAAAACCTGTTTGCAAAACAGCAACACGGCTTTCGGGAAAACAAATTTACTAAAACTGCGGCAGCAAATTTCATAAATAGTGTAATAGAAAATATTGACAGTAAAAATAAAACCATGGCCATATTTATGGACCTTTCAAAGGCTTTCGATTGTGTACACCATAAAATATTGATGAAAAAACTAGATTGCTATGGCATAAGAGGCGTGGCTTTGAAATGGGTACAGTCATATCTCGCGAACCGAACACAATACATAGAATTAAAGCAGGAGAACAGACTTGGTCAAGTGCAAACATACAGATCAAGGGCACAAGGTATGAAACACGGTGTACCGCAAGGTTCTGTAATTGGCCCTCTGTTCTTTAACATTAGTATAAATGACATAGCCACCAGAAAAAGTACTCAAGGGAGAGATTACTCTGTTTGCAGATGACTCGACCCTGAGTATGTCTAATAAGACAATAGATGATATGAGGGAGACACATATTGTTGAAACAAATAATGTAGTACAACAATTTGAATCAAACTGTCTTAAAGTTAACTCAAGTAAAACAAATATTATGGTTTTCAACCCAGGCAACAAACAAAGTAGGGAAGTAAACATACTTATTGGGGAAAACAGGCTAGAACAGGTAAGGGTAACAAAATCTCTAGGATTATTTATTGATGAAAACCTTACCTGGAATGACCACATTGACTACATAGCTAAAAAGATAAGTTCAGGCATATTTGTGATAAAACAGTTAAAGCATTACTGTAATATGAACTTACTTAAATCAGCATATTATTATGCTTTAGTTGAGTTGTATATCAATTATGGCAAAGTGATTTGGGGAAACAGCAGTAAAATAAATACTCTAAAGATATTCAGGCTTCAAAAGAGGGCAATACGGTATATACTAAACCTAAAACCAACTCAATCCTGTAAACAATATTTTAAATCGCTACAGATCCTTACCGTTCCTTCCAAATACATATATTACACTCTTTGTGCGTGAACATCACTTCGATACCTTTGTAAAGAACTCTGACACCCACCAGTACAACACTGA
Source organism: Sweltsa coloradensis (assembly GCA_024449915.1). Lineage (NCBI taxonomy): Eukaryota > Metazoa > Arthropoda > Insecta > Plecoptera > Chloroperlidae > Sweltsa > Sweltsa coloradensis. The sequence goes on from JAMZAV010001723.1 coordinate 20,379, forward strand.
ACAAGAACAACCTTCACTTACCAGCAACTAAATTAAAAATCATCGACAAAGCAAAGCCTCATTTCATGCAGGAAAAATACTATTCAATTACCTACATGCGGAAATAAAAAGTGAAATTAACATGAACATGTTTAAAAGAAAACTGAGAAGCTACCTTATAGAAAAATGTCTGTATAACATAGTGACTTCAAGGAAGCATGACAGTTGCCTATGTGTATGAAGGCTCTGCTCACTTAACGAGTGATGTACTAGTAGTCTATATATAATTTATATAATGTACTTAATGTATGTGATGTAAATGTATAATAATGTAATTATTAGTCTTGTATTAGAAAAGTAGTTAGGCCTAGTCATTGTAAATTATTCTATGTTTATAGGCCCTAGGTCTGTACAACAATTCTGACAATGCTATGTTACGATGCACATACTTGCTATGGCATCACATAATCCCACAGCTGCAAATAAATTACAATTACAATTACAATGTCATTGGTATTTACCAAGACATGTCTCTGGTATTACCCTTGTTATAATATCTGTTTTTTTTTTGTTTTTTTTAAACAAACAAATTCTTTATTTTACAGTTGTAGACATTACACAAAAATAAATAATACAAGAAATATCTGGGAGCATGCCCCCTTAACTTTCTACTTTAAATTAATGTTAAACAAATTTACTTAGATATAGAGATAGGTACTCCAAAAATAATGTAAATATAACAGGAAAAAATGGGAAAAAACCTGCTGCAAACATAAAAACTGAGATAATTTTAAGGGAGGTAATAGGTAAAGGTAGTAATTAAGGTATTAAGATATACTTAAATATAGGGATAATTAATAAAACATAAATTCACAATAAAAGTGTTAAGGCATTTTATGTTTATACTTTTTGAAATGATGATGAAAGATTGAATAATTGCTCAAAGAGAAAATTAGTTCATTGTAGGTATGGTTGTGGCACTGGATGTAGAATTTTTCTGTCAGTTTAAAAACAAAGTCTCGGATTTTAGGTATTTTAAAACGTTCGTGTATAACAAATATTGGCACCCAGCGAGGCAAGTTGCCTGTTATTCTTAGACACTTATTTTGCACTATTTGCTTTTTCTTGAGGTTTGTGGCACACGTATTGCTCCATACTGGGGAAGCGTAAGTAATAATTGGTCTTATAAGCATTTTATACATTAGTAACTTGTTGCTTTACTGATGACATGGCTGCATATGATTGTTGCACTTTAAAGTTAATGTGTTCGATGAACGTTAGTTTTGAGTCTAGTAATACCCCGAGGTATTTGACGAAGTTCGACCAAGGTATAGGAGTATCGTTTATTATAATGGTGGGTTTTAGAGTTGGTCTTCGTTTTGTGAAGAGAATGGCAGAAGTTTTGGTGTCGTTGATTTTGATTTTCCATTTTGCAAAGTGTTTCTTGTTCCTATTGTAGGCTAGTTCTAGGCGTCGTTTTTTGGTGTCTAGTCGAAAAGAGGAAGTGTATAGTGCCGTATCATCAGCATACAAGGAAAGAAGAATGTGTAGCGTTTTTGGGATGTCGTTAAGGAATATATTGAAGCATGTGGGTCCGAGAAGAGATCCTTGTGGTACTCCAGCAGTGATTGGTCGAGTAGATGATTTGGAATTATTAATTGTTACGTAAAATTTTCTGTTTGAAAGATAGGATTTAATCAGGCGAATTAGGTAGGCAGGGAAGGAGTAATTGATCATTTTGACGATAAGGCCGTCGTGCCAGACGGTGTCGAACGCCTTTTCAATATCTAAAAGCAGCATCGCTGTATGTTGGTTGCGGTTGTAGCCGGATGAAATGTGTTCAGTTAAACGAGTTAGTTGTGCAGTCGTTGAATGTTTGTTACGAAAACCAAACTGTTCTTGAATGAGTATATTGTTATTTTTTAAATGCTTGTTAAGCCGGAGTAAGATAATTTTTTCAGCCACTTTACTGAGAGTGTTAAGAAGGCTTATGGGTCTGTGATTTGACGGTTCTTGAGGGCTTTTTCCCGGTTTGGGGAAAGCAAGAACTTTCGCTGTTTTCCAAGCGTTTGGGAAGTGTCCCAGCATTTGAATTTTATTGATAATGATTGTAAATAGAACTATTGATTTTCGAGAGAGTTGTTTTAGTGCAAGATTGCTTATTTGGTCTTCCCCTGGTGCTTTTTTATTTTTCCTTTCGTTTATTACTTTGCGTTCTTCCCTCGTCGTCGTTAGATGGCATTCCCGAGTATTGATGGGGTTTCGAGTGAAGTACCGTTTAACCGAGTTAATAACACTATTGGTGTGGTGTGTGGTGCCCATGTTATTGGTTAAATTGTGAGTTTCTTGAAAGGCATCAGCTATGGCATTTGCTTTTGCATCATCGCGCATGGCCGTGCCAGTTGGAGTTTTCAGCGGTGGCATAGGATTTTTATTTTTCCGAATTATTTTTTAGGTTTTCCATAGGGAGCAGTTCTCCAAAGGAGAAAGTGTTTTTAGGTACGAGTTCCAGGATTGGTTTTGCCAGATGATTAAATCTCGATGAGTGACGGAGGTCAAAGAGTTAAGAAGTATTTTCAGTTCCGGTTTTCTGGAGGCTTGCCATAGCCGGCAAATTTTGTTTCTAATTCTAATTTTCGCTAGTAAAACATCAGGTAGCTTCTTATTACATGATCGAAGTTGTACTTTCGGTATTGCACTGTCTAGTGCAGTCTGCAAGTAGATAATTGCTCGGTACATATCTCAAGATCTTCAGGTGTTTCAATGATGGGGTTAATAGTAATGTTTTGGTAGAGACTGGCCCTAAATAGCTTCCAGTCTGCTTTTTTGAAGTCATAAATTTGCTTCGGGGGAAGTGGTATGATATCACTATTGAGAGTAAACATGACAGGGTTGTGATCTGACGGCAAGGTTGAAATTGTTGTTAGGGTTGATTAAGCGAGCGTTTCCATTTGACTCTGCCGGAAAAATTAGTCACTGGTTTTGTTTGTTTTTGTTTTTTTGTTTGTTTGTTTTTTTGTTTGTTTGTTTGTATGTCTCGCCATAACGTTCGAACGGAGGCTCGGATCGAGTTGAAATTTTGACCATCCGCAAGCTTCGTTCTCGATTGAATGCCATTAGTTTTGTGGCAAAATCGTTCAAAAAGTTAAAAAGTTACATTAAAGTTAATCAAAAGTTTTTTTTTTCAAACTAAACGGCGACAAAATCTGAGGTGGCCAAATCATTTAGAATGACCGTCCGGTCACGAATATGTTAATTTTATTTTGATCCGATAAGTAGTGTAGATGGAAATTACATTATAACAAAAGTAACGTTGCCATGGCAACGAAAAAACGCGCGAAGTTTCTAATGCACTGCCACCTAGAAGTAATCAAAATACTTTCGAGGAAGAGTGTATTATTTGTCACCAAAGAGTTTAAATAGTTTTCCCAAGGAGTCAGGGTCCTCTAGATGGCAATGTCTTTTATCCACAAAGTAAAGGTTTACACACGGGTTTACCCAAATACCTTGGCAATAATAAATAATATTGGAAACATGGCCCTGTGGACAGCGAACGTCGCAAATTTTAAAATTTAAAAAAATGTGCAATGTGGGTCTAGCTAAAGCACGTGCTCGCTTATCAACGCGTCCAACTGAGCGTTTCCTAGTATAGTGAAAACGTTTTTGGATAAAACAATGTCTAGGACGCTTGAGCTAGTATTAGCTCTAGGGCAGAAATATGTTGGTTCACAGGGTGCATGGATGTCGTATCTGTGGTTTATAGAGTGTTCGAGTAAGTCTCTATTCCATTCCTGTTATTGGTTGTGCAGTTCCAGCTTAGATGTTTCGCATTAAAATCACCCATGATAATAACACTACCATTAAGTTTCATGAGTTTTATAATATCTTTTAAGTTTATCCTATTTTGCGGGGGATTGTAGGCTGATATGAAAGTGAAATTGGTTGTAGGTGTGTGTATGTATAGACGGCCACTGCTTCCAGCTTGTTTAACTGCGGTAGGGTGAGTGCATGATGTGGAATGATGTTTTTCACCCCTATAGCAACACCGCCTCCCTGTTGGTCGCAATCTTGCCTATAGATAGTAAAACCTGGTATTTTAAGAGAGTGGCGTGATTTCAAAAACGTTTCTGAGAGACCAAAAACGTCAACATTGGTGTCCACTATTGTTTGTTGTAGGTCTTGAATTTTGCCTACTACTGAGTTACAGTTCCATAACATGACTTTAATATTATAGCTGTTTGTGGCAGCCATTTTTGTTTTTAGGGGAAAAGTTCTAAAAAACCTTCGAAAAGGATTGCAATTTTTGAGATATTGTCGTTTACATTCGACATTTTGGATAAAGTATGTTGGATGGTGTTCTTGATTTTAGTGAGGTCAAAGCCCCCTAGTAAATTAAAGTCTTGTTACACTATCAACATGTTGACGCAACATGTTGACTCAACTTGTTGACCAGATGTAGATAGCATTGAAATGTGATGCTGCTGTCACACACTGAAATATGTTGACTCAACATTGACGACCACGGCAATATGTTGACAAGAAGTTGAACAAGTTCAACTTTTGAGAAATGTTGACCAGATGTTGACGACGTTCAACCAATGGCTGACCGACATTTTTGTCACGTGATCATTTTGTTGAGTCGATCCACGGTGTGGGCTATTATAAAGCAAATTTTGTGGGAAGAAAGACTTATTTATGCGAGTAATTTACACTGAAAAGTTATAAAAAATCGTACCCGTTTCAGATAAGACACAAACAATAATGATGAGGTAAGTAAAAAATGGTAAAAAAGTTTTCCCTAACAAGACTCGAACCGGGGACCCTGAGAGTGGTAGCCGAGCGCTCTCACAGTTGAGCCAGCAGCGAACCGAAATCCAAAGCCGCTTAGAATGGTAGTCATTATCCCATCAGATACGCACGCAGACTCGAGATGAACATAAAAGCTTCGGGATGGCAATTACGACACTTTTAACTCTTTTATGTCGATCTGCCAATACTTTTTTAATGTAATTCACAGCTGTATACAACATATGTACGTAATTACTATCTATTTTGGTATGAAACAGTTTCGAAGTGGCAGTTCTCTTGACGGAATGTTCCAAATGTCCGTCAACATGTTGATGGAGGTGACACACACAGAGTGTAGTCTTGTCAACAAGTTGAGTCAACATGTTGCGTCAACAAGTTGATAGTGTAACGAGACTTTTACGTAACTAACTTATAATAGCAGCGAAACTGGTTGGTGATGGTGACTCGCTGTTGATAAGGTTCTCACCTGTCGTCTCGGCCACGCAGCGAAACTGGTTGGTGATGGTGACTCGCTGTTGATAAGGTTCTCACCTGTCGTCTCGGCCACGCAGCGAAACTGGTTGGTGATGGTGACTCGCTGTTGATAAGGTTCTCACCTGTCGTCTCGGCCACGCAGCGAAACTGGTTGGTGATGGTGACTCGCTGTTGATAAGGTTCTCACCTTGTCGTCTCGGCCACACAATCTATGACATTTGACTGAGCAATTGATAAAAAAATAATCACTGGATTGGGACTGAGATACAGGCGAGTGTGAACGCCTGGTTCCCTGAGACATGTCTCCTCGCCCGCTGGGTCATCGTCCGCCTCACCCTCCTCGCTTCCCTCTTCCAGCACTCGCGCCATATCTCCGCGTCAGACGGAACACATTTCCTCATAGCCAGTCCTCTCTCTCTTCTCTCTCTCTCTCTCTCTGACTCTCTTAACATTGTTTGACTTCAGCAAGGCATTTGATTGCGTGCATCACGAGTTGCTCCTTGCTAAACTTGCCAATATTGGCGTGGCGGATGCAGCAATTTCTTGGTTCGCTTCTTATCTATCCAATCGGTGTCAACAAGTAGTCTATGACAACAGTGCCTCCACTTGGGTCTCAATATCAATCGGCGTCCCTCAAGGATCAGTCCTTGGGCCTCTAATGTTCTCAATATATATCAACGACATATCTATCAACTTTGAACATTCTAACCACCATATGTATGCAGATGACTTACAAGTGTATATTCACTTTTTATCTCGGGATGCTCTACGCGCCATTGACTGCACAAACAGTGACATATCTAACTTAGTAACTTATGCAAATGACCACAACTTGACTCTCAATGTATCGAAAACGCAGCTAATATTACTTGGTTATAAAAAGCTACTTAGCAAATTAGATAAAGCACTACTTCCTCCGATCACAATAAACAATACTATAGTACCCTATCAGCAATTAGTTAACAACCTAGGACTCGAAGTAGACGAAACACTCTCTTGGACTCCTCATGTAAACAAATTAACAAGGAAAGTCATATCAAGTATGCACCAACTGAAACGAAATTGTCCGTTTCTCCCCTTCTCAGTACGTAAAGTTGTCATTCAGTCTCTTATATTTCCCATCATAGACTATGCATCCGTAGTCTATAATGATTTATCAGTTACACTAAACATTAAATTACAGCGAGTACAAAATGCATGTGTCCGATTCATTGCTGATGTGAGACGCGACGAGCATATCACACCATATTATTTTAAACTCAAGTGGCTAAAACTCGTCGATAGGCGTACCCTATCAATTGTCATACTTATTTCAAAAATAATGAAGTCGCAATGCCCCCATTACCTCTACAAGTCCTTCAATCGTATGGAGAGTATCCATAATCGCACAAACAGACACACAGCTAACACACTTCAAATAGCAAAACATCGTACGGTGAAATGCAACAAATCATTTATCATAACAGCAAGCCGCCTCTGGAACAAATATCTACTGCAAACCTATTCCAAAAATTCAGCCACCATGCTCAGGAGTAAAATCCACCATACTCTACTTTCTACTTACCAATAACAAACCAACAAAAAGGGTATCCTGCAAACATATTATCAGTTATCACAGTACTAGAGTCAGAATATGTACGCTCTATTTATAAATTAGTAACAGGTATTTTATTTTAAGACTAATTATTACTATTTTTATTCCTAATATTATTCCTAATTAACATTATGCTTCGGTATAAAATAAACATTGTTTCACTGTAAATATTTGCATTAGTTTTTTTTTTGTATTAGATTTTGTATACTCTTACGCATAACTTATAATATCAAATTGTATATTTCATATGTAACCATACTATGTACTATGTATGTATATTATAGAGGTTGGCTACAATTAAAGGGGCTCCATAGCCCTATGTAGCACGCCTTTAAGCCAATAAATATCAAATATCAAAATATCTCTCTCTCTCTCTCTCTCTATGTGAGCACTGGTTCATCTTTCTTTCGCACCCTACCCTCGACCCCCGCCCCCTAACAACTCAGCAGCTGTAACACATTCAGATGAGATGTAAAAAACATTTCGGCCTATTTCTTTTTGTTAAAGCGCGCCTGAAACCAGCTCAGATAACACTGGGTCTGATAGCTTGGACGCCCGCAGGAGGGGGCAAGGGGGGCAACTGCCCCCCCTGGTCCCGGGCAAGCAGAAGTGCTAATTTGTCCTCATTTGATTTGAGGATTTATGATTAAACTTATAGTATTTAAAATGTGCATGGAAAGTCGATTTCTTTACTGATGAACGTTTGTTTAAATTTAATGGTTGCCAATTTTCTGCGAGATAAGTAGCTTATTTTGTCTTTTACCTGCAATAGTTCGTCTTGAGTTTTGAAAAGAATACCACTCCATGGAATAATGCTAGTTTTGACCGTCACAATAAAAGGTTTGCGAAAGCGAAGATGTGAGGTGGGGTAAAGTCAGATTATTTCAGTGGACAAAAAAGCTTATAACCGTCCAACTCAATGTTGGGAATCTGAAGCATTTGACTGAAGGACAAACAAATGGGAGGTAAAAAACTGCACAAAAATTACAAAATTTTGGTATTGTATTCAGCCCACAACTTTTTTCTAAAAATCACCAAACGCATTCAAAAAACCTGATTTTAAAAATTTTTCCCCTGCAGCGCTGTGCTTGACCAACGAAAGTACAAATTGTATTTTTTTTTATCCCCCCCCCCCCCTGTCAAAATTCCTGCGGGCGCCCTTGTCTGATAGTCTGAACGAGTCTGTAGATACTATTTCATAGAAACAAAGAATGTATTCTATTTCATGACCAACAACTGGCTCATAAAAATGTGTATCATTTTAGGTTGAACTCGCTCGAGGCTCCTCAATTTTCATCTCGAGAAGTCGCCGGGCAGTTATTCTGATGCGTTCAGAAGGCTGCCCAAAGAAGATTTTACGCAACACTCTTCTTGAGTTTTATTCAAAAGAGAAACTTGCTAAGATGACGGCGTTGGGCCGCAATAACTCAGATTGTATACCAAAGCCGTTGCACAATACAATTTTCGGTAAGTACAGTGATATCTCGGTGATATCGGATTTGAAGAGTATCCCGGTACTCAACCCCTTACTCACCAGAATCTTGTACAGAATTCAGTGGCGCGCTGACCATTTAATACCAGGTGCAATTGCATCTAGTCTAGTGTGGGACCCACACACCCTTTTCCCCCATCCATTTTATTACTCATTCCGATTCGGTATAAAATAAAATTAGGTATCCTTATTTTGTGGTGTTAGAATGATTACAACATTATATAATATGTATATGTATTTAACTACTATAATGAAGATACATGAATGAGAATTGCCTTCGAAAATTGGGTGAACTGGGTGGCAAAAACTATAGAGAAGGGTGAATGAATAATTGTGACGGTGACGATATCGACGATCGTTGTTTGTTATCATTCACTGATTCCTACCAACGAAAGTCGTCACCATTACAGGCGATCAGATTTCTGTGTTTCTTTTTTCCAGGAAAACGGTTAATAGCATCGTTATAATATTTCACACGAACGTTGATAAAGAATCAATCTATGAGATCCAGTACGTTTTTTCCTCAATTGATTATCCATTTTGAATTTAAAAAATCATGAAATATCCGTAATATTCTAATTTTTTAATCTTCGGGAATTTATTTCATGTGTACAGATTTTCTTAACACAAATGTTCATACTGGATAACACGTTGGTAAATTTTGTTTACCGTAAGATGCCATGAAATTTAATTTAAATCAATGTTGTTTTTTTGGTTTTTGGACTAATATAATTATCGCTATTACTTATTTCAGTTAATTCTTTGTAACAAAGTATGGATGTCAATGGAATGGAAGTTTACTAACATTTATGCAAAATTTGCTAACGATATTAACAACCGTTCAGGTGCAATCATCAACATCTAATTGCTAAGCTCGTGCAATTTAGTTGCCCCATCCTCAGCGACTCCTTTTAATCTTTACAAAAATACCACAAATTTACTTGCTTAGCGGCCGCGATGCAGGTGAATTACCCACCACGAATTACTTAATGGCCCATAAAATGTCAATACACTTATTTCACACATTTTCTGATATATGGGAAATTGCCAATTCGCCAAAAATAACTATTAATCGATTATGGATAAAAACATTATATTAAAATTTCTATCTTTTTGTCACGACTTGTTTGTGGAATGTAACTAATTGTTTCACATTCATCCAAACCTTACGCAATTTACATGTGTCTCATGGAAACGCACTTGTATGCTTTTTTACGTTTGAAGATTTAAATGCAATTTTATTTATGTTTTGGCCCTATATATAATTCGGTGATTATAGAGACGTTCAGCAATGATTCTTAAAATGGTTTCCAACACAATCGTAAGTATCTACAACTTCGCAACAACTCATTCGCTCATCCAGTGAGGGTGTCAGCGTGTCACAGTGCCCCCCTATCAATCTCCTCTCACACACGCAAGTGTAATATTGTTTTTGTTAATATTTATTCAATCGATTTCAATCACACATATTCATAAAAAAATATCTGCATATAATAATTATAATATTCATGAAATTGTAGTGGTGCTATAGTACGAATTACATCACACTGAAGTCTGTCTGCGTCCATTTAATTATTTCGGAATGGTATGTTACAGGGTTTGCTAACAGCAAAATGTGCAGGAAGGATCACGCGAACAATGTCATCAGTCCGCTCACATACAGTGAGTTTGTGACTGTAGTAAACCAAAAATGCGCGAACGAGAGAAAATGATTAAAAATAAAAGATAAAATGAAAGCAGGAAAGCAAAGAAAACGGAGCAAACCCAAACAAAACGAATACGACCTAAAAGAAGTCCCGGAATGAGATGAACTATGGCGCTTCGACATCGTTGCATCCAGATCAGACGTTATTTGTCCCAAGCAGCGACAGCGATGCTGACGATGAAGAAGGAGAACAACAGTAATCTACTAGAAGCTACTTTGCCCTGTGACTGCATCCTTGCAAAACAAGGCAAAATTTTATTTGCAACCATTGTTTTTTATTTTTTCCTATGTGGAATCCTTAAGTAAATACTAAGAAATAGCCTTTTTGTTTATATTACCTTGTTTTTGTCAACTTCCATGTGTGAGAAATGTTAAATTTTATCTACCTTTGCTATTGTCCTTGTTTGTTTTGCTATACTCTTGATAGTATGATTTTTTGTTTTTCATAAGAAACCATGAGGACGGAAATAGTTACATTAATTTCCGAAACGTTATTAATTTCCTAAAAATAAATAGTTATTTCCACGAAAGTGTTTTAACTAAATATTGTTTTAAATGTAAAAAGTTGTGCAAATTTATTTTGCCAAGCTTTGCAAGGATGCATTCACAGGGCAAAGTGGATTGCAAAAAAGTAGGAGGGTACATAAGCTTGGGATTTCATTTAGATATCATTGCTTTAGATTGTGTAAGTGGTAGGGGGCGGAAGGGGTGGAGGATAAGCTGTCACCACTCAGCTGTTTAGAGTCTAGCTGAGAAGACTACCTGATAAATTAGATACTAATAATTAATTATATGAGCGTATTCCAGAGGGGCAATTACTTCGGAGGAGTGTAGGAACTTGGCTCTTGGGTAGCCAACGTTGGAAAAACACACGAGTCAATCGGAAACAGAGTTTTATTGTGTAATCATTAAGTGACTGAAGCTGTCATGTAACAATCGTTATGTAACATACACAGATTGATTGAATGGACATTTAGTGCTTTGCATGCTAATGTTGATACAGTAACTGAGGGTTTGGATAATGGCATATCATTGATATTTTAATTAGAAGACAATGGTAGATTAACAGATATAATTATAACCTTTTCTTTGCTTGGTGCGAACATGGTCATTAATTAATAGAGATTTGTTTACAGATGTGCCATTAGACAAGCTATACTCATTATGAGAATGACAATGATGATTATAGTGATAATAATAATAATATTATGACTCACCCAGTTTTGTGATGCCCACTGAATTTAATTAACACTTTTTATGTAACAATTGCAACAGGATCCAGAGGAAGGATCAGCTCTTGAACTACCGTTCAATCAGCTGGAGGAAATCTGATATCTTGAGCTACCTCACGATATCAGATAGGACTAGGGTTGAACACTTGAGCTACCTCACATGTCCAAGACCAAGCACTAAGTGAATTTACTGGGCTAAAATGTCCTGCTTATATACAAACTGAGTATAGTACCATCCAGTGCTCTGGGTGTCTTATTTGTGTAGTTTCACCCTATCTATTTACAGGCAAGGACTTTATGTTATGAATAATACTATAGTTATGAAAGTGTCAAGTGAAAGTAGGTGACATCCTTGGAGACCAGGATCCCTGGTGTACAAGGATGTGCTGTAACACTGAATTGTTATTATTAAGCTATAGTGATGACCAAGTAAGAATAGGTAAAATAGAATCTTGATAAGAATTTGAATAATTAAAGGGAGCGTAGCTTAGCGCCCTAGAACAACACTCCCTCCCGTCCCGAGTTTGATGTATCCCTTAAGGGTGCATCAAATTAGGGAACGTGAAGAAAAAGAGCACGAGAGAGAAAAAAAAGGTGAAGAGGGCGATAAGCGGAGTAGTGGAGGAGCGGCATGAAGGTCATTCATACGGCTTACAGCTCGGTAGAGCATGCCATAGGCCACAAGCAGGTTTGCCATCCATTACGGATTGCCAAAGACCACCAGACAGGCTTGCCATCCCTTACGGATTGCCATTGGCCGTCATACATACACATGCCCAAGGGGGGAATGGAGAGAGAAGAGAGAAGAAAGAGAGAAAAAAAAAATTGTGTGAAATGGTCCATTCTAGAACCGAAAGGAGTCGATAAATGCAATGCCAGTAAGAGGAAAAACTCGTTAAAAAAATGATGACTAAGAGCACCTAAAATACTGAATGATACAGGCGAGACCAAGTATTAAAGGCTATGAATGCAAAGACCTGGGTGAGTTGCAATGTGCTAACACTAATAAAATTAAAATAAATATTCATATACCTAATACCCGTATAAGATTATTAACACAAGTTGGAACATAGAATATGAAAACACAAGACCAGTGTTCAGTGCCAAAGTAAAAAAAAAACACAGTGCCATAGGCGGCGTAAGGAAAACGTCCATGAATGTTCACGTGTGTTCAGGTCGTCGATGCCCGAGTCGGCGATGGGAGGGGTGACACCATGGGGGGAAAAGACAGGAGATCCTGCCAATACTCTGTGTTTACTTCCCTATTATGAGAGTTCACTGTGATTTGTCCTCGGTTGCGTATATTCTTTTGTGCAGGGTCCCTAACCCAACATTTGGCAATGAAGTGGCCTAGCCTATTACAGTACGTACAGTAGGGTCGATTTTGTGTTTGATTCCCCAAGAAAGGTGCCTGCTGTAATTGGAAGGGTTGTTGCATGCATTGAGAAGGGTAGAATTGTTGGAATTGCTGAGGGGGGGGGTTGCTGAAAATATTGAGGGGGAGTGTTCGTTAATTGCTGAGAATACTGTGGAGGGGTATTTTGAACTTGCTGCGAAAATTGTGGGAGGGGTTTGGCGACCTGCTGTGTGACCTGCGGGAGGGGTGGAGCGTAGGCCTGATGATTATCCGTTGGGGGAATTGAATAGTCCCTAGGGGTGGGGCAGTACCGCGAGAGATGTCCGAACCCTTTGCAACGGAAACATCGGAGAGGAGAACCAGACTCCTCTAACGCTTGGTCCGCCGTGTCTGGAGATCGGAGTGGAGCAGGGGAGTCGTCACGTTTATTTCGCCGTGAGTGTGCGGAAGACTTCAGAGTAGAGTACCTAGGTTCTGGAGTGTATGGGTTCGACCCCGACAGTGCGTTAACCGAAAGGAATTGCTGAGTAACCACTTTTTCAATGTTTTCTTGAAGCAGTGCTAAGTCTAATGCTTCTAAGTATGTTGTAGGCCTACCTTGCATTACTCCACGTTTTATATTTCCAGAGATGCCTTTTATGAATTGATCTAGAACTTGTTCGTCCAATAATTTATCACGCAGACGCTCTTCAGCTTCGTTGGTTGCGTCTATTCTCGTGTCATTAGCACTTATCCACAATCTTGATGCAAATGATTTTATTGATTCGTTCGGTAATTGAACCATGCTCGCAAATTGTTCAACTAATGTACTATGGCTAAGTTCACTATGAAACCAATTTATTAATGCATCCTTAATGACTTGGTATGGTGCGTTTTTTAATTCCCTGGAGTTCGACAGAAAGTCCTTAGCTTTGTGTGTTACTTTTAATTTCATGATTATAACCAATTGTATGGTAGTCCAGAAACTGAGAACTGCTACTTGTTCAAGGCGTTCAAAAAATTGTTTGACTCTAATACCGTTGGGTAGCCCAGAAAATTCCGGAACGAGCCCTAGATTATGCAATTTCATTATTTGTTGTTTGTCATTTGGTTGCAGGGGGAGTCCTGTCGCAAATACGATGGCTGGCTGGGGAGGTGTGGTGGGGTCGCCGGGGAGAGTGATGGTATCCGAGGAGTGGGGGGAGGTCATTCCCGTGTTTTCATTTTCATCTATATCTGAGATCACCATCCTACTTTTGTTTTGTTTTTGATTCTTTATAATATTTCTTTTTCACTTCCACAACAATAATTTCACTTCACTGTTTTTAGAATTAAATCAACAATAGTTTTCACTTTCAATATTAAAAATATATTCAATCAGTTACCCCTCAAATGGTTGTATGTTGCACTTTATTTACCTGTCCATAAGTATTCCTATGACTAATTGACTCGGAATTTCTCCAACGTGAACTGTGTTTAAGATATCAAGTGTGAATTTGCAAAAAAATTTTGTCTACTCCCAAATTTGATTTTGAGATGGGGGAGAAGGTAAACTTAACTCAAACACAGTTGAAAAAAAATTATCCCACCGTTAGCTGTCACCAGTGGTAGGGGGCGGAAGGGGTGGAGGATAAGCTGTCACCACTCAGCTGTTTAGAGTCTAGCTGAGAAGACTACCTGATAAATTAGATAATAATTAATTATATGAGCGTATTCCAGAGGGGCAATTACTTCGGAGGAGTGTAGGAACTTGGCTCTTGGGTAGCCAACGTTGGAAAAACACACGAGTCAATCGGAAACAGAGTTTTATTGTGTAATCATTAAGTGACTGAAGCTGTCATGTAACAATCGTTATGTAACATACACAGATTGATTGAATGGACATTTAGTGCTTTGCATGCTAATGTTGATACAGTAACTGAGGGTTTGGATAATGGCATATCATTGATATTTTAATTAGAAGACAATGGTAGATTAACAGATATAATTATACCCTTTCCTTTGCTTGGTGCGAACATGGTCATTAATTAATAGAGATTTGTTTACAGATGTGCCATTAGACAAGCTATACTCATTATGAGAATGACAATGATGATTATAGTGATAATAATAATAATATTATGACTCACCCAGTTTTGTGATGCCCACTGAATTTAATTAACACTTTTTATGTAACAATTGCAACAGGATCCAGAGGAAGGATCAGCTCTTGAACTACCGTTCAATCAGCTGGAGGAAATCTGATATCTTGAGCTACCTCACGATATCAGATAGGACTAGGGTTGAACACTTGAGCTACCTCACATGTCCAAGACCAAGCACTAAGTGAATTTACTGGGCTAAAATGTCCTGCTTATATACAAACTGAGTATAGTACCATCCAGTGCTCTGGGTGTCTTATTTGTGTAGTTTCACCCTATCTATTTACAGGCAAGGACTTTATGTTATGAATAATACTATAGTTATGAAAGTGTCAAGTGAAAGTAGGTGACATCCTTGGAGACCAGGATCCCTGGTGTACAAGGATGTGCTGTAACACTGAATTGTTATTATTAAGCTATAGTGATGACCAAGTAAGAATAGGTAAAATAGAATCTTGATAAGAATTTGAATAATTAAAGGGAGCGTAGCTTAGCGCCCTAGAACATAAGGTTTGTCTGTTTTTTTTTTAGAAGATTTTTGTTATGTGAGGGATCTCATTACTTTTCAAGTTCCATTACGAAATTATTTGTTAAAACACAATATGTCAAAGTCGATTTAATTGCTATGGTATATAATATTGTATTTTTTAATCGTGCAGTGACCCCTGTGACTTTTTACAGAACACCCACGCCGCGCGTCACTTGCAAACATTTTGTGTACTTTATTTATTTATTTATTGGTTCACTGAAATACAGCATTGCTGCCATTTTACATTGAGGTACTAGGATAATAAATTTAAAA
Organism: Sweltsa coloradensis; assembly: GCA_024449915.1. Classification (NCBI taxonomy): domain Eukaryota; kingdom Metazoa; phylum Arthropoda; class Insecta; order Plecoptera; family Chloroperlidae; genus Sweltsa; species Sweltsa coloradensis. Next base: position 35,943 of record JAMZAV010001723.1, read on the forward strand.
TCAAATTTAAAAAAACATAAAACGTAATAAAAACAGTAGAACATAAACATTTCAGTAAACGTACAGTTGGTTAACACTTACAATAACTTCGTCTATAAATCAATAGTTAATAATATAATGATAATGTACAATAAATTTCCTATACGATGATGAATTTATGATTTATAAAGTACTGATATGTACAAAAAAATACCTTGTTTATGAGCCTGCTCTGTTGTTTTTACTACTGTATAATTGTATGTTTATCTTGTGTTACTTCTAAAACATGTTTTGTTCTTATGATTGAGCCTGCTTCGGCCTCGCCTTAACCTTACGTGTGAAGATTTGCAAAATGACCAGAACTAAAAGTTTTGTTGAGACGTATTTTCACGTGCTGGAATTGATGATTTACTATGTGGCCGTGTTAATAAATCAATATTATTATGCTTTTATTACTGTGGTAATGTGAATTGTTTTAAGAAATTATGATTTTTGCTCAATATTCAACACTTTCTTTTTGATATTCTATGCATTATTGTGTTGTTAGAGTACATGCTACCACACATACCAAAAACTTGTAAAAATACAGCCAAACCTTACACCACAGATAATAGAGTACACTGTGCTTACACACTCAAAAGAAATATGATCTAAAAAAAAGGGCCAAGCTCATCTACCCTTCCACATTTGCGCATTCTTAATCTATAAACGTACAGTGTCCCGTAACAACATCCTTAAAAAGCTTGGCAAAATAGAATTTGCATGACCATTACTTTTAAATTACTTATTACAAAATAGAATTTGGATGAACTATTAGTTACGTTTAAATTAAAGATGCAAATTCTATTTAGCCAAGCTTTTCAAGGACGTTGTTACGGGACACTGTACGTTTTTAGATTAAGAATGCGCAAATGTGGAATGGTAGATGAGCTCGGCCCTTTTTTAGATCATATTTCTTTTGAGTGTGTCAGGTTTGGCTGTATTTTTACAAGTTTTTTATTATGTGTGGGATCTCATTACTTTTTCAAGTTCCATTGCTTAATTATTTGTTAAAATAAAATATAATAAATTTAACAAAGTCGATTTAATTTCTATTGTAGTACCAATTAACAATAGAATGTAAAAAATATCTAGTGGTCCCAAAACTTGCTTTTTGTAAACAATCTAGGCGATCATTGTCAAGTAGCTATAGTTACTTGTTGATTGTTTGCCTGTATAAGGCTTATTTTCAAAACCTTTATTTGGAAACCTTCCAGAATACTTTTTCAGCTTTTTCTTTCAGAAGGCCCTATATCACTATAACCTTAATGTTCATGTAAATTGTAAAATAGGAACGTTGTATAGCCACGTGGCCAGTATATGACCGCGCATCCCATTTAAATCTTAAATCCACTTGTCACGGTTAAGGGTGTGGTGTTAATAGCTGCTAGCCTATTTCCTGTTGCCTGATATTTTATGGGATGGGGTGGGGCAGACGCGCCTCTTTCCAATAAGCCTTTTCCGCCTCTCCTCGCGGTAGGCGGTAGGTCCACGGTCACCATCATGGTGCAAAGATTAGGTGCATCTACTGCTGAATGGGGAATTTTTTTTCACATGATTATAAAGTGTCCTATTGTGCATGTCTAGATGAAGCGAGTACAGGAGATCTCGTAACATGACCTAACTGCACAAATTACCTCTTTTTTTACCACATAAAAATGTTTTTCAGTGGCTTGTTGTATATCGTGGGGAAAGAGCTAAAACTGAAAGTCCAAAAAGGTAGTTTTGACCTAGGGGACTTTGAAAGTTTGCTAAAATCAAATTAAGTCAGATATTGATGTAATTTCACTATAACACTTATAAAACATTCTTGAAACATAGTAAACAGTTAAATAAAATAAAATAATAATATCTCAAGAGTTATTAATTAGGTGAAGGACTTAAGCAGTTTTGGTTTGGATGGATATGTTCGGAAGGACTTATTCACTTTTAATATCAAAGTAAGATCAAAGTTATGCCAGTTGTTTGATTTAATTATGACATTCACTTACATTAGTTATTAACTTTATTAAACGAGTGAGCGCAGCGAAGGAGTGATCTCCATTCAACTTGAACGGCCCTATTTCTGTTTATCTGCGTGCGTGTGTGTGTGTGTACGTTGAAAATCAGCCGAATAGCTGAACAGATTGCGCTGAAATTTTAAACAGACATCCGTTACGAGTTTATTGAGAACTGCTAACAAAATCAGCTAGATCCATTGCGATTTAAACCTACAAGAAATAATAAATTGGAAAATAGTCTTCCAATGTTTAGAAATGGTGTCACAGCGGTGATTTTCAGTGGCTGAGAGGTTATTATGTAGGACTTGCCGGTTACTCCAACCTAGAACCAACATAGTATTAGGCTGTTATAATCGGCGGTATATGCAGAACGTTCGGGAACCGCTTATATAAGCTTATGTACCCTCCTACATTTTCGCAATCTTAATACATAAATTCACTTTGTCCTGTGCATCCTTGCAAAGCGTGGCAAAATTTTATTTGCAACTATTGTTTTAAATGGAAAAGTTTGTGCAAATTTATTTTGCCAAGCTTTGCAAGGATGCACAGGGCAAAGTGAATTTATGTATTAAGATTGCGAAAATGTAGGAGGGTACATAAGCTTGGCATTTCTTTTCGATCTCATTACTTTTTCAAGTTCCATTACAAAATTATTTGGTACTATAGGTAGCTTCGCAAAAGCTTTTTCAGGCGCGTTGTTGGATGAGCGCAATTGCATGGTGCATTGAGATGCCATATGATATGCAGATTTTCTGTTGTTTGGTGAAAAAATCATTACTAAGTCGAAGAAATTTTAAAAAACGAAAAAAATCGTAATTTAAAGAAAGAAAAAAATCGTTAATTGCGATTTTCATGAGAAATAATATTTCAATTGCGCTTAATTTCACACGAATATATAAATTCATAAAATTAAGGTTCTGTGAAAAAATCATTTCGATCGGATAAAGCATGTAGGTGTTATAAGTAGAAGAAATCTTTTTAAAATCGAAACAAATCGTAAAATTGCGATTTTCAAGAGAATTAATTTTTCGATTGCGCTCAAAAACGTGGCAGTTCTAAGTTCAGAGATTTCGAAGGCCTCCGGAAAATTTCATCGCAATTGGAGTATCGGTTTAGCCGGAATCGTGACTCTTTCAGGCTCGGTGGTTACCGATGTTGACCATCAACTTGCTGATTTTATGTACTTTAATGCATGGTGGATAGCATCAATAACCACCTTTCTACGGAAAATACAGACTTCCCTGAATACTACAGTTTTTACCCCAAGCTTGTGACGTGTCTGACAGAGATTTTATGGGCAATAGAAAATAGCAAAGTGTAAAAAATGATAAAAACGGGCAGTTTTTTAAATGTCCCGGAATTTTGGTTTATTCATAACTAGAGATAGAGTTGAGATAAAATTAAAAACAAAAATGTTACCAAAAGAAGAGAAAATCGATTTTTAAAAATTTTGACTCCGAAAATTTGTCACCGCTAATTTCGAATTTACAACCATTCCAAAATTTAGCAAAATTTTGAAAATTTTGACCAAATCAAATAAAAAAAATATGAAAATTATTAAAAAAAACAAGGAATTTTATGAAATGATTAATTTTGAGAAAAAATTAACTTTTAATTTCCGTGCAGGAAAGAGTTAACAAACACACAAAAATACAAACAGGAAAAAAACTAAAAAGAAAGAAAAAAACATTTCGGATTTTTTTCTCCAGTGTAGTAGAATGGAATCTTCGCTTCGCTCGCTACGCTTATCCAAAAATACAATGTTATCAAAGTCGATTCAATTGATATGGTATGACCAATTAACAATATAATTTAAAATATAGTGGTCCAAAGACTTGTTTTTTGTAAACTAGGAAAATGTTAAAGTCCCGTCGCGTTGATGGATGAGCTATTTGTAAGTTTTTAGTTTGCGTGGGATCTATTAACTTATCAAGTGCCTTTTGAACGCATTGTTGGTGATTGTTGTCAAGTTTCTATTGTTACTTGTAAATTGTTATTATAAACCTAAAAAAACTCATATTAAAACCTTTATTCTATGGATTCTGGCTATCTTTTTCAATTTTTTTTCTTTCAAAAAGCAATACATCACCATTACCTTAATGTCCATGTGAAATATGAACGTTGTCGCCCCACCCGTTTGGTCAGAATCGGCCCAAATGTCACGAAAATAACGCACAAAAAATCGTAAAAGTACAATATTCATGAGAAATATTTCTTCGATTGTACCCAAAAACCGTTCAGAGATTTCGAAGGTCCCCTCCAATTTTCATCAAGATCGCATATGCCGTTTGCCCGGTAGAGAGCGAACAGACAGACAGAAAAACAAACAAACAAAAAACACCCGAGCTAAATTGTTTTGGGGGTCGGTGAAATTGAAGTCTTCGCTACGCTCATCCAACAATGAAGGTGATCATTGTCAAGTAACTATAGTTACTTGTTGATTATATTCTTGTAAAAGGCATTTATTTAAACCTTTATTTGGAAGCCTTCCAGCAAATTTTTTCAACTTTCAAAAGGCACCTTATCACTGAAAAATATGAACGATTGTAGCCCCACCCGTTTGGGCAGAACCGCTGGCCGATTGAAACTGACGAATTTGACAGTAGCAGCAAAGTGGTAGCAGTAGTAACATAATTAAAGTGATTTTGAGCATGTTTCAAGCCATTTATTTCACCAAGAAGGAATGCTCGTACCTCAAACAAATTTGGCATGTGTTGTCAAGTACCTAAATCCCCTCGATTTTAAAAGTTTTCAAGTTCACATCACGTTTCATGACGGCTGGGTAACACCTCGAAATCACTTTAACTCCGCTTGCTGTATAAGGTGCATGAATGTGTAGCGCACCACGGCTTGGCTGCGGCGCCCTAACGGGCACCTAGATGGACGGTGCGAACACCCGCGAATAAACGCCAGAATCAACAAGGCCGATTCAGAACAACTTTGAATTTATTATGTGCCTTCGTTGCTAGGACGTCTTTAAAGTCACCGTTTACAAACTCAACTGCAATGGACTCCTTCCTTGGAAGTCCAAATCAGAAGTTAAAAAACTACTGACTATGGCGGGAATTGAACCCTGGACTTTCTGCATTGGAAGCAGATACGCTAACCAAAGACCAACGAGCCACACAAAATTAGTTAATAACTATACCTATATAATATATATCTGCATATTATTTACGATTATAGATGACGCCTTAATATTATTATTATGTGTTAACACGATTTCAGCTAAACCGATACTCCAATTGCGATGAAATTTTATGGAGGCCTTCGAAATCTCTGAACTTAGAACTGACACGTTTTTGAGCGCAATCGAAAAATTATTTCTCATGATAGTCGCAATTTTATGATTTTTTTCGTTTTTTTAAAAATTTCTTCGACTTATAACACCTACATGATTTATCTGATTGTAACGATTTTTTTTTACAGAACATCAAAATTATGATTTAATATATTCGTGTGAATTTTGAGCGTAGTCAAAAAATTATTTCTTGTAAAAATCGCAATTTTACGCTTTTTTCGTTTTACGCTCATTCAGCAACGCGCCTGAAAAAGCATTTGCGAAGCTTCCTAGTTAATTTCAAACTACATAATATCTATGCTGATGGTGATCTCATTAAAATAGTTATAGATTAGTCACTCTACGGTTATAGCGAATGTAACTTGTACGTCTTGTATAGCCTACTTTGTAGACCAACAACTTCATTATACACAACTTGTTTTCATCCATAACAATAATTTCATATCATAATATGTAGATCTACTGAAAAATATAAATTTCCTATACTTACAGGAAACTATAGTCTCCGATAAATCATTATTCATAAAGATACCTACTAAAACAAAATATACATATTGCTGGGACCTATAGTCTCGTTTATATAATTATACCTATACTTGAACTTATAGGTTCCTCAAACATACAGGAAAAATACAGGAGTCTTGTATATATTGTTAGAAAGCTTAGAGCGTTATGAGATAAGAAGATGCAGGTTATTAAATTTATGTTGCTTGTTTGGGGAACGTAGCATGACTCAGACATACATCTCCTTCAATTAGTACCAATAGGATCGACTGTTCTAGGATTGTTTAGGGGTTACACTCCTCAATGATAAATACATCTCAATCAACAGGCACTTGCTTCTTTATTAACAAATTTATGAATTTTGATTACTGGCGAGCCTAAGCAATGACTATTGACGTGTGTGTAAATGGCTATAATTACTACGCATGACTCTACCCATCTTAATGAAACCTATATTCTGGACATTTTGGTCCTACCGTTTATCGAGTTACACTGGTAGAGTTCTGGTTGGCTTCCAGCTGGTCCTCCGTCTCTCGCGTCGTAGGTCCTGGGTTCGAGACCTCTTGATCCCACGTCGACAACGGGTCCCAAGGCTCTCTCCTTCGCTTTCCACCCAGGTTGGTCGTTCGGCGTCACTCTATCACTCTCCCTTCGCTTCGATTGCCCACCTCTTTTCAATCATTTCCAAAACAACAAGTTTCCATAGGAAATGCAATCGTTGCATTTCAGCTGTTTTTGTATAATTTAGTTATTCAACAGAACTTCAAAATAATGTTATAATTTCTTCAATAAAAACTTATTCAGCAAAAGTCTAATAACATTATCTAGTCCATGTTGTTAATAATTTGTCGCACTTGCAAAACATTCAAGCTACTTGCTTCTCTTGAGTATAAACTTGCCCCACATTCTCCAAGCTCCAAAACAAATAAAATATGCAGTTTAAACATTCAAAGTAAACATCAGTTTACATCATAGCAAGCTATAAACAAAGCCCGAAACCAGTATCCACATGTACTATAATTTAAATATGAAATTCACAGAAAAACCATGAAATCCAACGGTTTCATGACACCCCCCCCAGTTAGCTCAAGTCGACAGACTTGTAACAGTGATCCAGCCAAGGTTCACAGCATCTTCCAAAATAATACATCTTCAATCTTGACATAACTCCAAAAATTAGAACTATCTTCTTAGTCTTCCCATCAGAATAAACACATCTTCATACATCTTCTTCCCCCCTTCCATCAGGAAACATATCTTCATACCTCTTCTCGAACGAAAAACCACCAGAGTACTATAAATCCCCCCAGCAATTTTCCGTCCTGGCAGGTACATCCTTTTTCAAAATCCATCTTCTCTCGTACATTGAAATCCCATACCAAGAACCCTACCATCTTAAAATCAAAACCTATTACCCCCCCTTGAAACAACACCACACGTCAAAAATCTGTACTTAGACTTACCATAGACCAATATACAAAACTCTAAATGAAAATTATAATGACCTTCAGAAATATCAAATATAACAATACAATTAAAAAAAAAACAATTGCAATCAGTCAATAAAACAATTATACAAACTTAAAACCATAATTTTCAAAACAAAATACAAAACAAACATTGAATAAATTAAACAAAATAAGGTCATAATAAATGCAAAAACTAACAGTTCTTGGTCACTGAATCCAAAATTCTGAAAATCCCAACAGCAAGGCCCTCGTACAAAGTGAGTCGATGAGCTCTGGTACAAACTCCAGCCACCGCTCTTTCAACACGGTCATTCCCGTGTAGCACTTAGTCCAAGACCTAGTTAAACTGCAACAGAAACGTATACACAGCAGTAACCATTCAAGGACATCAGCCAAGCTGACAACTCAACATTATGTCATACCACTACAACATACGTCATGAAATATAACTTGCAAGTTCAGCTTTAAAAATTCAAGTTCAAGACCAGACAGTAAATAATACAGTAGTAACTAGTGATTGTTCACACAAAAATCATAAAATTTATAACACTGTTTCTCAAAAACATGGTAATACGGAAAAACAACAATACCATCAGTGAATCATAATTATAATAATAAAATAAAATAAATTACATAACTCAATTCCAAATTTTAACAGAAAACAATAAGCTGAATCATTTAATTTAAACATTACAAAACAACCCAACGTGAACGCTTGCTCTACTAACAAACTTATCGACAATTACACCAACCACACCAACATTAAGCATAAAGCTTCCACCTCACATTCCAACCCATTTAATCTTCAGTCCCATATGAAAAACATAACGTGAAATGATCAACCTTGTGAAACCCATAGTCAAAACCCAAACCTACTCAACAAGCAAACATCGGCCAAACACCCTACAGAATGTCCAAACAAAACAATTAAACTAAAAGTATAATATATAATATGCTAATCCTAAATATAATATAATATAATAAGCCTAAATAAACCTACAATAATAATAGCCAGCTAAGACATTCCGAAAGAACTAAACACTCCGAACCACAACACAATCAACTATCATACCAAGCGCGCGCTGCCCAGCATAACAGACGTTCCACAAGATCAAAAATAACAAATTAAATATCCACAGAAACAATCCGAAAAAACATTAAAAGTCAAAACATAACTCAACCATCATCCCGCAGCATACATAATCCAGGATAAACCCGACCGTAGCTACCACCAAAACATAAGACACACAGTCAAACATAAAACAACCACACACAACCGGAAACACAAACTCGTGAGCCACGCCCACACAACATTGTCAAACAGATGCTCAACAACAAGTAACATTCCCCTTCGTGATATAACGCAGTATAAACCTATAAAGTATAGTCCACTGGCCATCACAACAGAACATCAACCAAAAAACGCAATCTTTCAGCACAAACCACCGTGATACAGCTCAATATAAACTTCTAACTAATAGTATAGTCCATTGGCCATCACTGTATAACATCAAAACAATAAACAAAAACGCAACGAACTGACTCCAAATACCGTAATATTACACTACGTTTAATACAGGAAAGATGGCTGTGTTTCCATTGTTGTGGGAGGAGACAATTTGGATCAGCGCCCCTGGCGGCATTGGCGTTACATTGGGCGCGAAATTCAAATACTAGTTAGCGCATAGATTATTTAACCGGGTCGGGTTTGAGTATAATTTTCCAATTGGACAATTACGTTACACGACAAAACAAGGGCAAGATGCCCCTGGGCAGGCTTAATACATAATATTACTATCGAAAACACTTAAACTCAGACTATTTTAGTCGCCACTTCTTGCACCTGAGAGGAGTAATCACAACACTAAGGTTATTAGTGCCCTACGGTTATTTTTTTTTTTAAAGATTGGGGCGAAAGGGGAAACGCGGTGGTACACGGTGAGGGTAGGCCTGTGCTATTCAGAAACAGACAGGGGGAAGGTTGGCGGGGTAGGGGCCGGTGGGTTGTGACGAAATCAGGCCGCGGGGCTGGCACGGGGAGGGGTTGTTGGGGGTTGCCCCACGTCGTGATCGTTGTCGCCTGCGTCATCGTCCGTCTTGTCATTGTCGTCGTCGTCGTCGGTGAGGTAGTCAAAGGGAAGGGGAAAATTTCTCGAGGGCAGACGACGTCCTCTTCTTTGCCTTGTACGATGAGCATAAGAGGTAAGCTCTGGGCCTATTCGACTCCCCGGGTTCAGGCATGCTGAACCCATCTGGACACTCAGACGGTCGCGTGGATAGACACACAACTTGGTGTGCATATCATGTATACTGCCACTACAAGCATTAAAACCGTATAGTAAGGCATGGGGAGGGGTTGTCATTCCTTTTAATTTTATGCTTCAGTGCATAGCAACAAAAATAAGATTAACATATTATATAGCATCTTTATTGCAAGTGTAGCTATGGTGAAAACAAATATTATGATCATCCTTTATTCATTTTAGGGTTAGGCCTATTACTAATATAAAGTGTGCCAGGAACCAGATTAGTAAAACTTTGTATACACACTTAAAAAAACATGTATTGATATCTAGTTCTTCAGTAACCAATACAAAAATATTAAATACACAAGAACAATCAATACAAATACGTAGGCTAGTGATAATACGAGTACCTTTGAGCATGTCTGTCAAGATAATAATACAATAATGACATGTTTATGTTTTGTTTAGAGCAAAGCAGTCACTTGTCTCCCGATTTAACGCCTTCTTTAATGTATTTTAATTGTTTTGGCGTCCAGATGGCCGTGGTAATGTAACTCCAATGCCGCCAGGATCGCTGTTGTTAGTTGTCTCCCGTTTTACAGCCCTCTTTCCTGTATTAAACGTAGTGTTATATTACGGTATTTGCTGACTCCTCCCAACATTCTAAGAGAAACAAAATAAAATAAAAAATACTTAAAAAACTTCACAATTGCAATTATCTACAAAAACATTCAACAGCTAGTGAAATTCTACAACAAGTGCATAACAGTAATCACAAAAAATATAACTATATATTTATATATTACACAAAACTAGCTTCATAAGAACAATCAACATGAAAACAAACTTACGGCAGAATATACAAATTCCTATACAACAAAGAACCTAAACTAAAATAACAACAATATTTACACGAAAACATTGATCTTGAATATTTCTGCTGTTAACCAACAATTTTGTCTGGCCTTCCGAGCTGCATTAATTTAATTTGATCTTGCAAATCCTGTACTTGTCTCTGAAGTGCAATTACTACATCGTCCTTAGATGTATCACGCACACCTCCCATCTGCGTTACTTGAAGAGGAGCTATTACTGCACTCATGGGTTTCGTAGATTCCCTCTCCAATGTGATGCGCGCCAAAGCATTTAATTCGGCTACAAGAGCATCTATAGTCGTCAGCGTGTGGGCCTTAGAATGTAATGCTAAGCGATATTCAGGCAGTATTCCTTCATAAATCATTTGAATGCGCTCAGCATACGGCATTCCCGGATTAGCTTCTCTTATCATTTTATTCTTATCAAACACATAATCTGCCCCTGACTCCTTAGGCCCCTGAACACGACCCATAGCTCTGATTTTATATGCCACAGTCGCTCTTTTATTACCGAACAGTTCACACATCTTATCTCTTACATCAACCCATTGTATTTCAATCGGATTGTCCGGTGTACTGTCCCTCTTTGCAGCCTCCCTTACGTTCTCGAACCACTCATGCTGTGGATTCGCCAGCAACAATGGTAGATTTTTAATAATCTTATCATTAGACCATCCTAAATCCGTACATGCAGTAAAATGACTTAGCCAACTCTCAAAAGATTCCCGCTCAGGATCGAACGCGCGCGGTTGTTGAAAGTGCATCATTGTATCATCAGGCATTATACCAGAATTCAAGACAAATAATCCCAACTCAGGTGCAGGTGCAGGTGCAGGTGCAGGTGCAGGTGCAGGTGCAGGTGCAGGTGTAGGTATAGGTGCAGGTGCAGGTGTAGGTATAGGTGCTGGTGCAGGTGCAGGTGTAGGTATAGGTGTAGGTATAGGTGCAGGTGCAGGTGCTACTGGGAAAACATCGCTTTCATCAATACCAAAACTTCTAAATAGATCGAGACTCCATCTGCGAGTTTTCTCGGTTTTTTTGTAAATGAGTCATCTTTATTAAAATCAAATGAATCAGTAACCCCTCCGTCGCTCTCGGCACGCTGTCTTACATGAGCTACTTCTAACAATCGTTCGTCCTTAGAAAGAACACGTTTCCCTATTGAACTTGGCACACCTGCTTCTCTACACGCAAATCTAAATTCCCTATCAGACAGCCCATTACTCATGGAACCCAATAAAAACCCGAAATCGAAACAAATCCAAAATTTTAAGACCACAAAAGAAAATTAGTTATTAGAATTTAAAATACATTGCAACATTCAAAACAATATAACTACTGCAGCAAAAGAAAACACATAACTGCCAACTATGCACAATCATAAGAAACTAGAACACACGTAGCTAAAAACACGACATTGCAAAAAAAAACGACAGTGGTATTACCACACACTTGTCCTACTAATAAACATAACGTCGGCAATTCAAACTTTGTGAAATTATTACAGCCAGTCATAACATATTTCATACAATGAAATAATGCGATAATCAAAGCAAGCCTAATTAGACCACATAAATTATTTAAATTAATAAAACAAACATTCATAAAATGAATGCTAATATGCATAACCCAGAAACAGATCCTAATAAACAGTTAGATCTTCCATGAAGATCGATAAAACCTATTTGACCCGGCGCCTCCACCATGTTAGAAAGCTTAGAGCGTTATGAGATAAGAAGATGCAGATTATTAAATTTATGTTGCTTGTTTGGGGAACGTAGCATGACTCAGACAAACATCTCCTTCAATTAGTACCAATAGGATCGACTGTTCTAGGATTGTTTAGGGGTTACACTCCTCAATGATAAATACATCTCAATCAACAGGCACTTGCTGCTTTATTAACAAATTAAGGAATTTTGATTACTGGCGAGCCTAAACAATGACTATTGACGTGTGTGTAAATGGCTATAATTATACGCATGACTCTACCCATCTTAATGATACCTATATTCTGGACATTTGGTCCTACCGTTTATCGAGTTACACTGGTAGAGTTCTGGTTGGCTTCCAGCTGGTCCTCCGTCTCTCGCGTCGTAGGTCCTGGGTTCGAGACTCTTGATCCCACGTCGACAACGGGTCCCAACGCTCTCTCCTTTGCTTTCCTCCCAAGTTGGTCGTTCGGCGTCACTCTATCGACTCTCCCTTTGCTTCGATTGCCCACCTCTTTTCAGTCATTTCCAAAACAACAAGTTTCCATAGGAAATGCAATCGTTGCATTTCAGCTGTTTTTGTATAATTTAGTTATTCAACAGAACTTCAAAATAATGTTATAATTTCTTCAATAAAAACTTATTCAGCAAAAGTCTAATAACATTATCTAGTCCATGTTGTTAATAATTTGTCGCACTTGCAAAACATTCAAGCTACTTGCTTCTCTTGAGTATAAACTTGCCCCACATTCTCCAAGCTCCAAAACAAATAAAATATGCAGTTTAAACATTCAAAGTAAACATCAGTTTACATCATAGCAAGCTATAAACAAAGCCCGAAACCAGTATCCACATGTACTATAATTTAAATATGAAACTCACAGAAAAACCATGAAATCCAACGATTTCATGACAATATCATTATACATATAGATGCCTACTAAAACATATAGGTTCTTGATTCTTACTGGAACCTATAGTCTCGTATATATAATTATACATATAGATACCTACTGAAACATATAGGTTCTTAATTCTTACAGGAACCTAATAGTCTCGTATATATAACTAGGAAAACGCTTAAGTCCCGCCGCGTTGTTGGATGAGCGTAATTGGTGAATTGAGCTGCCAGCTGTTTTGCGGATTTTCTGTTGTTCTGTGAAAAATCAGAACTTTGTTGAAATTTTTTTTAAATTAAATCAAATTAAATAAAAAATTAACTTATTTTTTTAAATTAATCGTAATTTTAAAAAAGAAAAAAATCGTAATATTGAAATTTTCATAAGAAATGATTATTCGATTGCGCACAAATTTTACACGAATATATTAATTCATAAAATTAAGGTTCTGTGAAAAAATCATTATAATCGGATAAAGCATGTAGGAGTTATAAGTCGAAGAAATTTTTTAAAAATCGAAAAAAATCGTAAAATTGCGATTTTCATGAGAAATAATTTTTCGATTGCGCTCAAAAACGTGTCAGTTCCTAAGTTTAGAGATTTCGAAGGCCTCCATAAAATTTCATCGCAATCGGAATATCGGTTTAGCCGGAATCGTGTTAACAGACAGACAAAAAAACAAAAAAAAAAAAAAACATTCCAGATTTTTTTCTTCAGTGTAGTGAAATGGAATCTTCGTTTCGCTCGCTACGCTCATCCAATTATACATATAGATACCTACTGTAACATACAGGTTCCTCAAGCATGGAACCTATAGGCTCGTATTTATCAAAATACATATAGATACCTACTAAACATACAGGTTCCTTATTCGTACAAGAACCTATAGTCTCGTATATATAATTATACATATAGATGCCTACTAAAACATAAAGGTTCTTAATTCTTACAGGAACCTATAGTCTCGTATATATAATTATACATATAGATACCTACTAAAACATATAGATTCCTTATTCTTACAGGAACCTATAGCCTCGTATATATAATTATGCATATAGATACCTACTGGAACATACAGGTTCCTTATTCTTACAGGAACCTATAGCCTTAGATAAATTATTATACGCATAAAAGCCTACTGAAACATATAGGTTCCTTATTCTTACAGGAACCTATAGCCTCAGATAAATTATTATACGTATAGAAACCTACTGAAACATATCGGTCTACAGGAACATATAGAATCATATTGAATTTTATGTGTTCCTGTAGGATTTTTTTCACCTAGCATTTCAGTGTCTTATGTTTTCCTATACAGTCCTATTAAATACTATACCTACAGGAACATAATATAACCCTGTTTTTTTTTATAAGTTACAAATTACACCTATAGGATTCCTATTCATCATATACACACCTATGCAAACCTACAGGAACATATACAAATTTCTATAGGGTGTGTAGGTTTCTATAGTTGTTTCCAGTAGGGATTCACCGCTCTAATTTCAGTAAGGGCGTCGATGTTGTTGTTAGGCCCTATTGCTGGCTGTTGTGGGTCGCTTGTCGGAGTGTTATCTTGACGCGGGTTGATGGTCGGGAATTCGGTTTGTTTGTAAACATTTGTATTTGTATTTGTATTTTATTAGCAGCTGTGGATTACATGTGATGCCGTAACTAGTACGTGTATCGTAACATAAGCATTGTCAGAATTGTTTGTATATATACATGGCATAGGCCTAATTTACAATTACAAACTACTTTACTAATACAAGATAGATTATTTACTAATAATTACATCATTATACATTAAATACATATATACATCATATATACATCACTCGTCGAGTGAGAAGCCTCTCTACACATAGCCTACAGAACAGTAAGTAGTAGTCATGTTTCCTTAAAATCACTTATATTATACAGACATTTTTCTATAAGGTAGCATCTCAGTTTTCTTTTAAACATGATCATGTTTGCTTCACTTTTTATTTCCTCAGGTAAATAATTATATAGTATTTTTCCTGCTTGGATTGGGGCTTTGTCAATGACTTTTAATTTAGTTGATGGTAAGTGAAGGTTGTTCCTGTTTCGAGTGTTGTACTGGTGGGTATCGGAGTTCTTTACAAAGGTATCAAAGTGATGTTCACGCACAAAGACTATAGTGTAATATATGTATTTGGAAGGGACGGTAAGGATCTCTAGCGATTTAAAATATTGTTTACACGATTGAGTTGGTTTTTAGGTTTAGTATATACCGTATTGCCCTCTTTTGAAGCCTGAATATCTTAGAGTATTTATTTTGGTGCTGTCCCCAAATCACTATGCCATAATACGACTCAACTAAAGCATAATATGCTGATTTAAGTAAGTTCATATTACAGTAATGCTTTAGCCGTTTATCACAATATGCCCGAACTTATCTTTTAGCAATGTGGTCAATGTGTCATTCCAGTAAGGTTTTCGTCAATATATAATCCCAAAATTGGTGTACCCTTACCTGTTCTAGCCTGTGTTCCCCTATAAGTATGTTTACTTCCCTACTTTTTTTTGTTGCCAGGATTGAAATCCATAATATTTGTTTTACTTGAGTTTACTTTAAGGCAGTTGGATTCGAATTGCTGTACTAACATTATTTGTTTCAACATATGCGTCTACCTCAAGCTCGTCGATTGTCTTATGAGACATGCTCAGGGTCGAGTCATCTGCAAACAGAGTACTCTCACCCTTTTAGTATTTTTCTGGTATGTTATTTATACTAATGTTAAAGAACAGAGGGCCATTTATGGAACCTTGCGGTACACCGGTTTCATAACTTGTGCCTTGATCTGTATGTTTGCACTTGACCAAGACTGTTCTCCTGCTTTAATTCTACGTATTGTGTCCTGTTCGCGAGATATGACTGTACCCATTTCAATGCCACGCCCCTTATGCCGTAGCATTCTAATTTTTTAATCAATATTTTTATGGTTCACACAATCGAAAGCCTTTGAAAAGGTCCATAAATACGGCCATGGTTTTGTTTTTTTTTGTCAATATTTTCTATTACACAATTTATGAAATTTGCTGCCGCAGTTATAGTAGATTTATTTTCCCGAAAACCGTGTTGCTGTTTTGAGATTAGATTTTGCGATTCTAAAAACCTAGTTATTCTTTTGTTAAAAACCTTCTCAAATTTTTTGAAAAAGCTGGTAGTAGTGCACGCTTGAGAAGAAGAAATCGTCAGGTTCTTGAATTTATTTGGTCCAGGTCTGAAGTTTCCTATTTCTACTGTATCAGATTTTTTTTTAATAGGTATGATTTTGCAAGTTTGAGCTTTTCAGGAAAATTTACCTTCAATGAAGGAGAAATTTATTAAGTGCACTAATGGTTTTTATTAGTTGTCTTGCACATTCTTTAATCAAGAAGGGCGGGATTTCATCATATCCAAATGATCTCTTGTTTAAGTTCTGATATAATCTTGTAAACCTCGTGTTCGGTAACGAGATGAAGTATCATTGCATGATCTAGACGCCGTGGGAGGGTAACGTTTGATTCGTAAGTTTTCCTGTTCACCTTCAATGAAGGAGAAATTTATTAAGTGCACTAATGGTTTTATTAGTTGTCTTGCACATTCTTTAATCAAGAAGGGCGGGATTTCATCATATCCAAATGATCTCTTGTTTTAAGTTCTGATATAATCTTGAAACCTCGTGTTCGGTAACGAGATGAAGTATCATTGCATGATCTAGACGCCGTGGGAGGGTAACGTTTTTTATTCGTAAGTTTTCCTGGTGTCGTCACTCACTATCTGTTCCGCTACTGTAGCGTGATAGCACAGATAACAGAGTACACTGTAGTACTCTATTATCTGTGGTGATAGTCATTTAGCGTGTTAGCGATGTCATTAGGTTTGTGTGCAATTTGTTATTATGGACGATGGTTGTTATAGACCGGTTACTTTTTTATTTGCTACCTCTTTCATTGTTGACTGTCTGCCACAGTGCCTTAATTTTATTTTCGGAATTAGAGATGTAACTTTGAACAGATTTTGCCTTTGCACTTTTAATTACTTTCCTATATGTATTTTTGTAGTTTCTTATATAGACTTGAGTTGATGTTTTAGTAATTTTAGCCACACATTTTGCATATATTTTGAGTTTCCTTTTAGAATTCAGGATTCCCTTTGTGATCCAGTCGTTATTTTGACTGTGCATGTTTGGTTTAGGCCTAACTTTCTTTCTTTGTTTTGGACATGCCACGTTAAATAAGTGAGTAAATCTAGTTATAAATGAATCATACTTTGTATTTAAGGTAGTGGCTCTGTACGTTGTTATCCACTGTTCCCTATCTAACAGTATTTTGAGGTATGGTATATTTGACTTGATATCCCTGACCTCAATATACTTGTGGTTTTGCTTATTGCTTAATCCCACCTGGCTAGAATTATTGTAGATTTCTATTGTCTGCCCAAAGTGGTCAGACACTGCTGTGTCTATCACGTTGGTCTGGTCGAGATTCTCGATGATGTTGTGGCTTCGTCAGTGTGGCCGATTTAGACTTAAACTCGAGTTGCCGTGCGAAAACAGGGCATTGTCGATAGTTTGCAGGGTGGGCATTTTTGCAATTCGAGCACTTGGGAGGTTGATCGGTCGTCTTTTTGCAGTCTTTTGTGTTGTGGGCCTCTCCGCATTTTACACACTGGGACGTTCTTTTACAGTTGGCTGCGATGTGGCCAAACGATTGGCAGTTAAAGCATTGTGTTACACCGGTCATGTTTTTAAACTTTTCCCACTTTACGGTACAATGACATACTTTGGTACGTTTGTTTACTTTAGAGAAAGTTGTGTTTTTCTCAAATGTAACGATAAACATTGGATACAGGAATCTGCTATTTATTTCTGTCTTGTTTCTTTTGCCTCTTACTTTTTTGTGCATTTGCGACACCTTTTTAACTTTTAATCCTTGTTTTACAAGGTCTTGTAGCACTTCCTCTGAGGTGACATTTGGTGGAATGTTTTTAACTACAAGACGAAGTTCTTTATCTTCTTTAGGTGTATAAGTGTGATACTCTTGATTGTTATAGTTTGGAAATCGGATTTCGAGGACGGTTTAATTATGACCCTGTCACCTTTATATTTTAAATCAAAGTCTTTTTCAAGGCTTGTTCGTAAGTTGTTAAATGTCTGTGTATGTGCTTCTACAAAGTGATACATCACTATAGGAGGAACCTTGGTATCTTTAGAATGCTGCTGGGTAGATGTGGAAGGAGTCCCATTACTTCCACCTTCTTCGTCTATATCTATGTCACCATCGCTATCTGACAGAACATCGAATTTGTATTGAGGATCCATATCCTCACATTTTTTCCTTTTTTTCCTGGAACCATTGGCAGCTGCTGCAGCGGGATCCCGAGGGCTTGGTGGTACGGCTGGTTTTACCTTATTTACAGGTAAATTAAACTTTTTGGTAGATACACCCACAATCGCCATGGAATGTTGAACGTTATCACTATGAAATCACTAAGCATTCGACGCACTGATTCACTGTACATACGGTCGACGCGGAGCGGAGCGAAGGTACGTCCACTCAACTAGACTGACTACAGAGAAGTGATAATATATGTGAAAAGTACAAAGTGCATCTTTAGTAACCAGAAAACCAATTTAATTGGTTGCACAAATCAGATGTGAAACTGATTCAGATGATGGGTGTGTTTAATTAGTCATTTTATTGTAATTAACAGTTGAAGTAACTGTAATTATCACTGGTATTATCTAGACATGTCACTGGTATTACCGTTGAGTGACTAATATATATTATAGTCACTCAACGATATTTGGCATATAATCTAATATAATGAAAACGGTCCCAATAACACAATACACAATACTACAAAACAATAAATTAAATACGACGTTCTATTCAATAATTAGCAACATTTATGAAAATAAATAATTATAATGTAATTATGATAATAATAACAACAAACAACAAAACAAAATATATTTTACTCACAGCAGTGTTTAGTCATCTTCCTCACTCGTAGTATCCTCGCCTAATCGGATGACGATTTCATTATTATCGTGTTCATGATCGAAATTAGTATAAGTTTTTTCCACCTTCCTTGACGTGTTCCACACATTTACACCATTGTGGCTCACAGCGTCCGACCGCTTCCCGAATGTGCTTTATAACGCTCACCGAGTCTGTAGGCGTGACGTTATTTTTCCTAACCATTTTTTTAAGAGATGACCACATTTGCTCTATGGGGTTAAATAGGCAGTGATAAGAGGGTAGTCTTAGCACTAAGTGACCTCATGCAGCTGCCATGTTGTCAACAACATACGATTTATCGATGTTCTTTTTTTTATTATCTAAAAGCACAGGCTTTATTGTAATTGGGTGGAGCACTGGAATTAGATTTGTTTGCATAAAAGAAATTATGTCCGCTTTTTTGGTGGATTGGCACGGGATTCTGACATCCTGCCTGGAGTGGTAACTGGCATTGTCCAACACGATCACAGATCCAGGCTCGATGTTTTTTAAAGAGTTGATCTTGAAACCACGGTTCGAATAACTGGGCCGTCATGTCCTCGTGGTAGTCCGCGGAAGCATCTTTAAGGTGCCACCAGGGACAGCGCACAGGAAATCGCACACATAGTTTCAAAATAAGATTGTAGCTCATTGGTTCAACCGATTCAAAAAAGAAAACATTCATTGGATTCTGTATGAATAACTCTTGAATTGAGTCAGTGTCTCGTTATAATTCGGTAACATACGTTATTAATATTGTTGTCTAATTACGGCACAAATAATGTTGTTCGTCATCACGCATCAATACACGCCAGAATTTTTTTTTGACACTGCTGGAAAAAAACATACATGAAACTCAATTAGTTTGGTTACCTATAACAAATTTGCAGGCATTTCTGACCAGCAGTTTTCAATTAAACCAATAATCTCCACTTATACGCGCTTTACGCGGGCAACTGCCGGTTTGAATTTGTCATCGTGATCTATGCGCAACGCGGCCGATACTGGTAGACCTTGGAACTACATGAACGAATCTGTTGCTGCCACTAGCGAGGGAAGGGGATGGGAGGTAGCGACAGCGGCGCGTTGTTGCCAAACCATATTAGCAGAAGTTTGCTCGAGTGTCCTTGAATTTATTCGTCGTGTGAGACAACTGGAAAGATAATAATAATGACAGGCGGTCGCCGGTGCGTAAATAAAACTATATTGGCCTGTTGACCGCAAATCAAAATTGGTGCAACTTGGTATATATTCGAGTAGGTCTAATGTAAATGTTCGGATTATCCTACTTTTATCAAAAAGTAATCGGTTAGATTATTTATATATATATTTATATATATTAACAACATCTTTATCCAGTTGACGTGTGTGTATCGGTCTTAGCTAATGCATTTGGAGATGTTCGTTTTGTATCGGAGACTTGCCTACTGCGTTGACCTTGCTGGCGAGGCATTGCTAACTCGAGCATTCCCTTTGTATGCACTTGCCGACAGTACTACAACATCGTGGCAACAGTGTCGTACGTTCTAGGCGTACATGGACAAGACGTGCGGGGGGGCAGAGGGAAACCAGAGGCGTGTGACGTCAGCTAGGAGCGCACAGTTCGTTGTATATACCGACATAATTGACCCGAGAAGCCGCTGTCCGCAGCGCGATCTCACCGCCAAAGTTTTACTTATTATTAGGTTTGATACTTTAATGTTTTTCGCGGACACAAGTAAACCATCGTGCACCCAACCATCTTCTGAACCGGCGTGGAGAATAATCACAGGTTGACCCCGGGCGACTGGAGTGTCCAGGACACAATGGCACTGTCGCCCACCCACCCGCTCTGAACAACGTCGTGCGGGTCGTACCACGTTTCTTCCAAGTAGTAGATTTTTCGTCCCTCACTCCGCAACCTAGAGATTGTTTTTAAAAACTTATATCGCCACACGACGATTCGAGGAGACTCCATAATCACAGACCGTTTGTTTAAACGACGATACTTAAATCCTAAATTTGTAATTAGGCGACGCAAATGCCTACAAGAATACGGAAACACACATAACAAAAACTTGTAGAAATACAGCCAAACCTTACACTGCACTCAAAAGAAATGAGATCTAAAAAAGGGCCAAGCTCATCTACCCTTCGACATTTGCGCATTCTTAATTCATAAACGTACAGTGTCCCAAAACAGCATCCTCGAAAAGCTTGGCAAAATAGAATTTGCGATTATTAATTTAAACGTAATAGTTCATCCAAGTTCCTTTTTCTAATTAATTTAAACGAAATAACATGCAAATTTTATTTTGCCAAGCTTTTCGAGGATGCTCTGTTATGGGACACTGTACGTTTATGAATTAAGAATGCGCAAATGTGGAAGGGTAGATGAGCTTGGCCCTTTTTTTAGATCTCATTTCTTTTGAGTGTGTAAGGTTTGGCTGTATTTCTACAAGTTTTTGTTATGTGTGTGATCTCATTACTTTTTCAAGTTACATTGCAAAATTATTTGTTAAAATATAATAATTTTATCAAAGTTGATTTAATTTCTATGGTATTAGCAATAACAATAGGATGTAAAATATCTAGACCCGGATTCATGTACATCCTGGGTATAGGTGGTATAACCATGGTATAACGACGGTATAAGGACTGGTTAAGTCTAGGCAACTCACATCCAATTGAAACTTTCCCATGCTACAACAAGCGCACAACTAATGTTATTGTACACCTTTCACTGCATCCACAGCCATGTAAATCAACAAAATTATCAAAAGAACATTGAAAATTTGCACAGTTTTTGTTTTCGTTTTTATATAGTGACAGGAGTTTTGCGTGAGATCATTGAAAGAAAAGAATAGGTATATTATTTCCGTACATTTTTGTATAGCCTAGGTGGACAATCATACTATTGTTTATCTGCATTAGGCTTTTAGTAATCAAAGTTATTTGTGCGGGAAGTGTGTCGGAACAAGGTTGTGCTGGCCTAGGGTTGGCTAGGCTTGTCAAACATGTAATGAAAGTATTAATTTTATCTAGTCCTATAGCCTAATGGAACTTTAGACCTACACTGTTGTATTATAAATAATTTTCTACATCTGGGCCTAGGCCAGGGACGGTTTCTGATTTGTTTTATGAGAGTATAATGACAACTTTTCTCGTTTCACACATAGAAGCAAAATTTAAAATGTCCGCCATTTGTTTACGTATTGCACTTTACCTGACTACACATGCCAAATTTTATTGGGGTACGACCATTCCTTCTTGGTGAAAAATTGGCTTGAAACATGCTCAAAATCACTTTAAGGATGTTAGCTACTGCTACTACTACTATCTAATTCGTCAGTTTCAATCGGCCCGCGATTCTGACCAGACGGGTGGGGCTACAATGTTCATATATTTTACATGGACATTAAGGTTATAGTAACTAATATAGTCTCTATTGAAAAAAAAAAGTTGAAAAAGATTGCTGGAAGGCTTCCAAATAAAGGTTTTAAAATAAGCCTTATACACTAGGCATACAATCAACAAGTAACTATAGTTACTTGACACTTGTTGACGGTACAAGCAGAGTTAGGCGGGAAAGTGCGATACGTAAACAAATAGTGGACATTTTAAATTTTTCTTCTTTGTGTGGAACGAGAAAAGGTGTCATTATACTCTCATAAAACAAATCAGAAACCGTCCCTGGCCTAGGCCCAGATGTAGAAAATTATTTATAATACAACAGTGTAGGTCTAAAGTTCCATTAGGCTATAGGACTAGATAAAATAAGTACTTACATTACATGTTTGACAAGCCCTAGGCCTTTCTTAGCCAACCCTAGGCAGCACAACATTGTTCTGACACACATCCCGTACAAATAACTAGTTTTGATTACTAAAAGCCTAATGCAGATAAACAATGGTATGATAGTCCTAGGCTATTCCAAAATTTACGGCAATAATGTTATATAAAGGTATTTGAAAACTGACAACAACAACAACTACATGTATCATGTTGTTAGGTTGGTACTAGGTAGAAGATTTCTAAGTTGTTTGGTGGGACCTAAAAAGTAGGACTCCCGCACTTTACTGTATTGTCATTGTATCAATAAACAGTCAACTAAAAATGTAATCCGTCGTTATTTGTAAACTATTAATCCATCCTGACTAGAAAACGTAATAAGAATATATAATATGGTGACTTAAAGTGGGATTTAAGTTTATTTACAAGTTTATGCTCGTAGAGCGCGAATATAAAAATGTTTTTATAAAAGTGAGGTTAGGCGGGGCCGACCACATGTTGAAAAAAATATAAAACGAGTGAATATTCATTCCGCGCATAGCCTAGCTTAGGCCTACCATTATATATTACAAGAATAATAATGGAAGGGTTTCGTGTTCCGCCCGTGTTGAGAATTAAAGATAATCCACGTGTAGAATGGAAGGCTTGGAGGCAAGAGTTTGAGACCTACATCTCTGCCACAGGTTTGGATACAAAGCCAGATCCTCGAAAAATAGCTATGTTGATAAACTTAATTGGACCCGACGCTCAACCCATTTTAACAACTTCGTTTTTGAAACCCCAGAAGACAAGAAGAAGTACGAGGTAGTACTAAGAAAATTTGAAGAACACTGTTTGCCGCAGGTGAATATAATAATGGAACAGTTTAATTTCTTCAATGTAAAACAGAAAGAAGGACAGCCGTTTGATAGCTTCTTGACGGAACTCCGTACCAAATCAGGCACGTGTGATTTCGGAGATCAGTTGGACAACCTACTCCGAGCTAGAATCGTGTTTGGGATCCGGGATTTCTCGCTACAAGAAAAGTTACTCCGAGACGGTGCCCTATCCTTGGACAAAGCCATCACTATTTGCCGGGCGGCTGAGGTATCAAAACAACAACTCGAGCAGCTCCGAGACCCACAGGTAGGCCTAGTTCCAAGTGAAATAAACATTGTGAAGACAAAGCGCAATCGCAACCCTAAGAAAAAATCAGCCAGTACTAGCGAACCAAAAACTGATAAATACTACAGTGAACCGACCACAACTAAAACTGGGACCAAAGCTTTTGACTGTCGCAGTTGCGGTAATAAACATCTACCAAGGGCTTGTCCTGCTTTTGGTAAAGAGTGTTATGTGTGTCATAAAAATAATCATTATAGTTCAATGTGTTTCAACAAGAAACTTAACCCTAAACAGGTTAAAGAAGTGACACTTGAAGAAAATGAGTATGTAGTTCACTTACTAGAAGAACAGTCTGTATCACAAGTTGAGAAGGATGTGTGGCTTACTAATTTAAAACTGTGTGATAAAAATGTAACTTTCAAGCTAGATACAGGTGCTCAGGTGAATGTCCTACCAGGTAAAATTTTTGACAGCCTAGGCCTATTTTCTAAAAACAAGGTAAGAGATACCAACACAATATTGGTCACCTTCGGGAATCATAGAATCAAGCCTAGAGGTGTAGTAGAGTTAGCTTGTACCAAGGGTAGCAATGAACCTATGAAATTAGATTTTATTGTTGCTGACATAGAGTCACAACCATTGCTAGGCCTAGTAGGATGTCAGAAACTGAACCTTATTAGAAAAGTGGACAAGGTTAATGTAGCTAGAAACCTTGGACAGTGGATTCAGACTAAAGAGGGTATTGTAGCTCAATACAGTGAGTTGTTTGAAGGATTAGGGAAAATCCCAGGTGAGCATAACATGGTTTTAAACGATAAGGTAGATCCTGTTATTCATGCCCCTCGAAAGGTCCCATTTCAGCTCCAACCCAAACTGAAAGAAACCTTAAACACTCTTGAAAAACAAGGAGTCGTATCCAAAGTAGATCACCCTACTGACTGGGTCAGTAGTCTCGTTATAGTGGAGAAACAAGATGGACGTCTACGTCTCTGTCTTGATCCTAGAGATTTAAATATGGCGATTAAGCGGGAACATTTTGCAATTCGACTGCCGAAGATGTCGCGATTCGTATGAACGGAAAAAAAGTGTTCACAATACTGGACATGAAGGACGGTTTTTGGCATATACAATTAAACAATTCTAGTGCTGACTACTGTACTTTTCAGACCCCTTTCGGTAGATATCGCTTTGAAAGGCTTCCATTTGGTGTCAGCTCGGCACCAGAAATATTCCAAAAGAAGGTCATGAAAATATTTGGTGATATTCAGGGAGTGTGGATTGTGTTTGATGACTTAATAATTGCAGGCACAACTGTAGAGGAACATGATCAGATACTTCTTGCAGTGCTAGAGAGAGCCAAGCAGTATGGAGTGAAGTTCAACAAGGAGAAGATGCAACTACGAGTGGACTCTGTCAAATACGTAGGACATCTGGTAACATCGGAAGGACTCAAACCAGACAAGGACAGAATTCGAGCAATGGTTGAGATGCCTCGCCCAACAAGTAAGGAAGATTTACGCCGATTTCTAGGCATGGTCACGTATGTAGCTCAGTTTGTACCCAAACTTTCACATACCACTGCCCCATTAAGGGAATTGTTAAAAATGATGTTGATTGGCAATGGCAGCCTCAACATGAGAAAGCATTGGCTAGTTTAAAAGAGAAACTGTGCAATGCACCTGTTTTGCAATATTATGATCAAGCCAAACCCCTAGTTTTACAAACCGATGCCTCGAAAGACGGGTTAGGTGCATGCTTGATGCAAGATTCTCTTCCAATTGCATATGCATCTCGCAGTCTCACTGCAGCAGAGAAAAATTATGCTCAAATTGAAAAGGAAATGCTTGGAATAGTTTACGGTGTACAAAAATTTCACCAATACGTGTACGGTAGAAACGTAAATGTACATACTGATCATAAACCACTTGTCGTTATCGTGAAGAAGGAGCTAAATCTAGTGTCATTTAGGCTTCAGCGAATGTTGCTTAAATTGTTAAGATATGATTTAAATGTGTCGTATGTCCCTGGCAAAGAGTTGTTCTTGGCTGATACACTATCAAGGGCCTATCTAATGGACCCGGTTGAGGATGATCCAGAACTTAACGTCATTGTACATACAGTAGAAAAACATTTAGCCATTAGTCCTGCAAAGAGGGAGGAAACTCAAAAAGCAACTTTAGCTGACACAGTCCTTCAGCAAATAATTCACTACCACACAGAAGGATGGCCAAGACGAGTTTCCGAGGTTGAACCAGGTGTAAAGCCTTATTGGAAACTGCAGGAACAGATCTCTGTGTCGGAAGGTTTAGTGTTTGTAGGAAATAAGTTACTTGTACCTCAAACAATGCGTGAGAAAATGTTAAATTCAATTCATGAGGGCCATCAGGGCATGGAAAAATGTAAGGCGAGAGCACGAGGAATTCTTTATTGGCCTGGCATGACCCAGCAAATCGAGGACACAGTGTCCAAGTGCTGGATCTGTGAGAAGTTTCAGAGAAACAACTCAAAAGAGCCATTACTTCCTCATAAAATTCCTGATCGGCCATGGCAGAAGATTGCTGCCGATTTCCTAGAGTATAGTGGAGTGACATACCTGGCGATAATTGATTACTATTCAAAATGGTTAGAAATCATTAAGTGCGAAGGCAAAACAGCTAAAGATGTGATCCAAAATATGAAAATGGTGTACTCACATAATGGTATCCCAGAGTGCGTAGTTTCCGACAATATGCCATTCATGAGCTACGAATACAAACAATTTGCAAGAGAATGGGATTTCCAAATAATCACATCAAGCCCAACATATGCCCAATCTAATGGGATGGCAGAGAGTGCAGTTAAGATTGGTAAAACAATGCTCCGTAAAGCACATGCAGAAGGGACAGATATCTATACAGCTCTTTTAGAATACAGATCAACTCCAGTTAAGGACATAAACAGATCTCCAGCACAATTGCTAATGAGCAGAAATCTTCGCACAAAGTTGCCGATATCCAAGTCTCTATTAGAACCTAGAGTAGAAACACAGGTTACGGACGCCCTTCGTCTAAAACAATGTCGTCAGAAGAAGTTTTATGATAGATCGGCTCGTCCTCTACCAGAACTAAAAATAGGAGAGAGTTGCAGAATTAGACGTGGAGATACATGGGAGAAAGCCATCGTAAAGGGAATACATGAATCGCCTAGGTCGTACATCGTTACTACGGCCAACAACGCAGATTTCCGTAGGAACCGAAGAGATTTGCACCAGTCTGTAAACCCTCCTCCCATAGTAACACAGCCACTTCCGGAAGAGTTGTTCCAAGAACCAAATCACCTTCCAGAACCAGTGATTCCGATTGATCCTTTAGTTTTAGAACCTCCTTTGTCTCAAACGATAACTAGGCCAACTCGAAAGAAACAACTGCCTCGTTATCTGTTAGACTATCAGCGCTAAGCAACTTTTGATTATGATTTATGACTTATAAATAGTTTGTAATTTAAGTAAGCAATTCAATCTTTGTAACCCTATCTTTAGAATTGTAAAACAAATAATTGTACTTCTCATTATGTTGTTGAATAGTCATGTTTCAGTTTAGAAAAGGGGATGTTATATAAAGGTATTTGAAAACTGACAACAACAACAACTACATGTATCATGTTGTTAGGTTGGTACTAGGTAGAAGATTTCTAAGTTGTTTGGTGGGACCTAAAAAGTAGGACTCCCGCACTTTACTGTATTGTCATTGTATCAATAAACAGTCAACTAAAAATGTAATCCGTCGTTATTTGTAAACTATTAATCCATCCTGACTAGAAAACGTAATAAGAATATATAATAAAATCACTTTAAGGATGTTAGCTACTGCTACTACTACATCTAATTCGTCAGTTTCAATCGGCCCGCGATTCTGACCAGACGGGTGGGGCTACAATGTTCATATATTTTACATGGACATTAAGGTTCTAGTAACTAATATAGTCTCTTTTGAAAAAAAAAGTTGAAAAAGTTTGCTGGAAGGCTTCCAAATAAAGGTTTTAAAATAAGCCTTATACACTAGGCATACAATCAACAAGTAACTATAGTTACTTGACACTTGTTGACGGTACAAGCAGAGTTAGGCGGGAAAGTGCGATACGTAAACAAATAGTGGACATTTTAAATTTTTCTTCTTTGAGTGGAACGAGAAAAGGTGTCATTATACTCTCATAAAACAAATCAGAAACCGTCCCTGGCCTAGGCCCAGATGTAGAAAATTATTTATATACAACAGTGTAGGTCTAAAGTTCCATTAGGCTATAGGACTAGATAAAATAAGTACTTACATTACATGTTTGACAAGCCCTAGGCCTTTCTTAGCCAACCCTAGGCCAGCACAACCTTGTTCTGACACACATCCCGTACAAATAACTAGTTTTGATTACTAAAAGCCTAATGCAGATAAACAATGGTATGATAGTCCTAGGCTATTCCAAAATTTACGGCAATAATAAGCCTTTTCTTTTCTTTTAATAAACTCACGCAATCTCCTGTCACTTTTAATGAAAATGTAAAACAAAAGATGGTCAAAATTTTCAATACACTTTTGAGTATCTGATGATTTACATGGCTGTGGATGCAGTGAAATAGGTGTAAAATAACATTAGTTGTGCGTTTGTTGTTACATGGGAAAGTTTTAATTGGATGTGAGTTGCCTAGACTTAACCAGTCCTTATGCCGTCGTTATACCATGGTTATATCACCTATACCCAGGATGTACATGAATCCGGGCCTAGATATTTTACATCCTGTTGTTATTGCTAATACCATAAAAATTAAATCAACTTTGATAAAAATATTATATTTTAACAAATAATTTTGTAATGGAACTTGAAAAAGTAATGAGATCACACACATAACAAAAACTTGTAGAAATACAGCCAAACCTTACACACTCAAAAGGAATGAGATCTAAAAAAAAAGGGCCAAGCTCATCTACCCTTCCACATTTGCGCATTCTTAATTCTTAAACGTACAGTGTCCCATAACAGCTTGGCAAAATAGAATTTGCATGTTTACGTTTAAATTAATTAGAAAAAAAGAACTTGGCTAAACTATTACGTTTAAATTAATAATCGCAAATTCTATTTTGCCAAGCTTTTCGAGGATGCTGTTATGGGACACTGTACGTTTATGAATTAAGAATGCGCAAATGTGGAAGGGTAGATGAGCTTGGCCCTTTTTTTAGATCTCATTCCTTTTGAGTGTGTAAGGTTTGGCTGTATTTCTACAAGTTTTTGTTATGTGTGTTATGTTATATCACTATTGTAGTGGTCGGATGACAAGCACTACGTTTACCACAGGCTCTAGTCCGGCTTACACTGGGCCGGTTTCATCTAGTCCGAGGTGTATATCAACAAAACTAAGCCGGCCTACTCTAGCCCAATTTCAAGCCGAACTAGCCACAGCCTGCTAGACCTACTAGAACGTCGGGTTTCAACCACTAAATTAACCAAAACAAAATTCTTAAATGAAACCAATTATTAATCTGTAGCTATATTATATAGCCTATATGACTTATTTGCATGGAACGCATCTATTCTCGCCCGATTTGTTCTAGAGCGGCACTTGGATACTCATAATCCTCCTCATCAAGTTGCAGTGAAGTGTTTATCAGACTGGACTAGTTCGTTTGAAGCGATCTAGACTCGTTGGCAAACGAGTCTAGATCGGTTCCCATCTGGGCCGGCTCAAAGCGTTTATCAAGCCATGTAGGCCGGCCTAGAGCTAGGCCGGCCCAGTGTAAGCCGGACTAGAGCCTGTGGTAAACGTAGTGCATAATCTGACTGCTATAGGCACAAGATAAGCAGTTGGTACAACAACTGGGCAGCCAATTTAGTTTATACAATACCTAGGATACGGGCGGAGCCATCTAATCTAGTTTCTACTTCTAGTAAGATGTGGGCGGAGCCCATATATATTACACCTTTCTTTCTTTATGAAAGTTTAACGTTTATTGTTTGTTTATCCTTGTTGTTATTACATTTTTTAACAACAAGAAAAGGCGTCGACACTAGTAAATATTTTACTAAAACACTTGATATCTTAGTAGAAATCTTGTGCCGCGAAGAGCCTTGTAAAGCACGTGAAACCAAAGATTAACACGGCACTTGTAGTTGGTTCTCCCATAAGTACTCCTTACACATGGAAGGGAAATGACTTACTGGACTGACTACTGAAAGTCTTTGAGGGCGGGCGGCAGGTCGTTCCATGGGTTAACAACCTGGAAAGAAAAAGCACGTCGGCCGAGCACTCCTTTGGCCGGAGGGGGTTGGAGGCGGGGGTGCCTACTATCGTCGCCTCTCAACACGCGGCCCTGGATGATGCGCGCGCACACGTCAAAATCAGTGGCACCACTGAGGCATCTTTTAAAAAACACCAGATCGGTGTATTGCAGGTGCATGGTCATTGGCATAACCTGCTTCTGGTCACAGGGTGGGGGGAGGTTACGGCCATGTATGAAATGTGATCCCTTCTCTGTACCCTCTCAAGTTTGGTAGTTTCTCAATGGTGGTTGGGTGCCAGGCGGGGAGGCCGAAAGTCATGGTGGGTTTAACTAGCGACAGGTAGGCCATCCTCTTGACGCGCGGCGTGCACCCGTGCAGGTTGCGGGCCGCGAAACCCAGCACCTGCGCCGCCTTTGCCCGCACGATATCGGTGTGAACGTTCCATCGGAGGTCGCTTGTGATGCGAATGCCTAGGAGGCGCTGCTTGTCGACGTACTCGAGTGGGACACCATCTATGGTGTACATGAAGTATAGAGGGGTGTGCGCGCGCGTGATGTCCATCATCTTGCACTTGAGGGCGTTGAGTGACATGCCATTGTTGTCGCACCAAATCTGAATGTCGTCTAGGTCTGCTTGAAGGGCGTCTGCACCCTCTTAGGTGACCACGATGCAGTACAGTGTGACGTCGTCAGCGTACTGGAGCATTTGGATCCTTGCCGAGGTAGGAAGGTCGGCTACGAAGACGTTAAATAGCAGGGGGCCAAGCACACTTCCCTGGATGACGCCAAGATGATGGATGACGGCAAGTGAGTCGCAGAGAGCGTTAGCGGAATTTTTTAGCAGGATTGCAGGAACGCCGTCTGGGCCCGCTGCGGTATTAGCCTTGGTCCCGCGGAGAAGCTTTTTTATGTCGGCGGGCAAGCAAGTCAGTTCGCTCATGGTGGGCTGCTCTGAAAGCTGGAACCCAAGTTTTGAAAAATGCGTTTGCAGCCACAAGCCACCGTCAAAACGTAATTCCTATCCCACCTCATTTCGGTGACTTCAGTAAATTGCTAGTTTTGAAATCAAAACGTACGTTGTGGGATAGATGGGTGTTCCTGTTAGTCATTGTTGCGATTGTTCCGAAAGAGTCAAAGCTTTGTGAATGTAAAACATCCCCCAACCAATCAGAATTGCGTATTATTACGCCTAGAGCTCTAGTGCTAAAAAAAGGAACCATAGTGAAAAACATTGCCTACGATTACGATGGCTGTCATTAGTGTAGAATGTCGATTCTCGAATGTATAATGATACATAGTAAGTGTAATTTAAAAAAATAGGTAATACATGATATACAAAGATAACGGTTCAACATAAACATCCATTATTACTTTCTAACAATGTGAACTAACGAATGACAAATAATAAATCAAAGTCACGGCCATCTATAATGAAAGCATACATTACCTGAAATAACTAAACGATTCGTAAGTGAATCATAGGGGCGATGACATATATCACTAATCATCAAACCACGAGCTTTTCGGCCGTGGGTGGAAACGTACGTTTCGAAACGTGCGTTATGATTTCAAAACTAGCATTTGGTTCAAAACGTACGTTTTGGTAGTCACGTGACCCTCCAAGTCCCCTCGTTTTCAGAGGTGACTGCAAACGCATTTTTCAAAACTTGGGCCCCTGGGTGGCTGGCGCGTTTCCCTGGTGGACGGGGAAAATGTTATCTGCCCGCGAGAAATTGCTTTGGAATGCCTCACTGAAACAGGCTGCCACCTCCTTGGGGTCTGACACGGTTCTTCCCCCTACCTTGAAACTCGCTGCATCGTTCGGAATAGTTGCCTTAGAATTAATGTAGCGCCAAAAGAACTTTCTGCTGTCTGCACCTCGCCCAAGTCCCCACATCCAGTTGTCCTTGGCCGTCCGGAGAGCCACCTGTGTTGATCTTCTCGCAGCAAGATAGGCCTCTCTTGCGTCAGGCAAATTGGTTTCCCGCCATCGGGCGAACAGTCTGTCCCGGATGACGATCATCTTTTTTATGTTCTTGCTTAGCCAAGGGAGGAGTCGGCGCGTGTTTCCCCCTCTTCTCCTTTTCGGAACGTGCTCTTCTGCGCACTCGAAGACGATACGCTTCCAGTTTTCCCACGCTATGTTGACGTCATCCAGCTGCAGCACCTCCGGCATTCATTCAGAAAGCGTTTCGTTCAGGGCCGGTAAGTTTGCTTGATTGTATATGTATGTATTATAGTGAGATAAGCGGTTGGCTTTCTGATTCTAACTGGTCTGTGGTATGGTGGGGCCTCAGGTGGCAAATCATTGATTTTATCAGTATTATTATTATTAGCATGATTGTCCTGATTTGGACTTACAATCTTGTCATGCGTTTTTGTGTTATTCCCTTTTATTATATCAGGATGATAGTCCTGATTTGGACTTACAATTTTGTCCTGCATGTTTGTATTATTACTTTCTACTGTCCAACAACTCTGACAATGCTTATATTACGATACACGTACCAGTTACGGCATCACATGTAATCCACAGCTGCTAATAAAATACAATACAATAAAATAAAATACAATAGTCCTGATTTTGAATGATAGGAGGGGGACAGTTTGAGGATTGTAGGTGTCGCCTATTCCTCCTGTAATCTGTACTGTTTTCAGTTGTTACTACGTATGATCTTGGCGTTTCATGATATCCTTTTACTACAGCTCTTTCCCAGGTGTTTCCTGTTCTTATCCTGCAGCTATCACCTATCTTCAATGGCGGTAGTGGTCTCGCACTTCGATCATAGTACCATTTTTGACGCATTTGTTTCACTTTCAATTTGGCACAAGTTTGCTTCTCCAGTCTTGGCTGCAACATTTTGTCAGTAGCAGGTAGTTTTGTTCGGAGTTGCCTGCTAAACAACAATTGCGCTGGGGAACTATTGACATATTTTAAAGGAGTATTTCTATATTCCAATAAGGCTGTTGAGATATCTTTTCCTTCCACATCTGATTTCTTCAGAATTCTCTTTGCGATTTGTACACACCTCTCCGCCATTCTGTTGGATTGGGGGTAGGTTGGACTTGTAGTTGTGATTTTGAAATCCCAGTCTTTTGCAAAACTATGGAGTTCAACTGAATTGAATGGCATATTATCCGAAACTGTTTCCTCAGGTATGCCATGTGTTGCAAACAGTCTTTTGAGTACTTTTATTGTTTCCGAGGCTGTTTTTCCATTTGTCTTTGTGATTTCTATCCATTTAGAGAAGTAATCTACGACAATCAGGTAGGGGTATCCTTTGAATTCTAGGTAGTCTGTTGCCAATCGTTTACAAGGTCTGTTGGGGACTGGATGAGGCATCAAAGGCTCTTTCACATTTTGCCTTTGAAATTTCTCACAAATTCAGCAGTGTGAAACTGTGTCTACTATTTGCTGCAACATTCCCGGCCAATAGAGAACTTGTCTTGCTCTTGCTTTACACCCCTCATGGATAGAATTTAGCATCTCGCTTCTCATCTCATGTGGTACTACTAGTTTATCACCCAGGAATAGTAGTCCTCCTGACACTGATAGTTCGCTTTTTGTCTTCCAGTATGGTCTGGCAATTAGATCTACTGATTTTATGCTTTTGGGCCATCCCTCCTTGTGATATTTTATTACTTTCTGTAATACCTGGTCAGTGGATGTGTGTTGTTCGGTAGCTTTTCTCTTTTATGGGCTAACAGCAAGATGTTTTTCCTCAGAATGTATCGTGACTTCTAAGTCAGGGTCTTCTTCTACCGGGTCGGTAAGAAACGCTCGTGATAGTGTATCAGCTACAACTATCTGTTTTCCTGGAATGTAGGCCTATGACACTTTCAGGTCATATCGGAGTAGTTTCAATAGCATCATTTGCAGTCTATAAGATGCCTTACTTACGTCCTTCTTCACTTTTACCTCTAGCTAGGGGTTTATGGTCGGTTTGCACTTGGACTTCACGGCCATCAATATACTGGTGGAATTTTTGTGTTCCAAACACGATTCCGTTTATTTATTTTTCTATTTGCGCCCAATTGCGCTCTGCTGGCGTGAGAATTCTGGATGCGTAGGCTATGGGCATCGAGTCTTGTAGCAAGCATGCGCCTAACCCATCTCGTGACGCGTCTGTTTGTAGAACTAGAGGCTTCTTAGGATCATAGTATCATAGAATCGAAGCGTTGCTCAGTTTTTCTTTTAATTCAGCCAATGCCAACTCGTGTCTTGGTAGCCAGTTCCAGCTAGCATCTTGTTTTATAAGCTCCCTCAAAGGTGCGGTTGTTGCTGAGAGGTTTGGTAAGAACTGACCTAGGTAAGTAACCATACCTAAGAATCGCCAAAGATCCTCCTTGCAAGTTGGTTTTTCCATGTTTACTATGGCTCAAATGCTCTCTTGATCAGGCTTAAGTCCTTCGGACGTGATTACATGTCCCACGTACTTTGCTGAATCAGTCCTTAACCTGAATTTATCTTCGTTGAACCTGACTCCCGTTTCCTTGGCTCGTTCTAGCACTTTGCGTAAACTAGCGTCATGCTCTTCTACTGTTGCTCCCGCAACTATCAGATCATCAAATATGACTGCCACTCCTGGAATGTCTCCAAATATGGCTGACACTTTCTTCTGGAATATTTCCGGAGTCGATCTAATTCCAAAAGGCATTTTTTCAAATCTGTTCTTACCAAAACATGTGTTAAATGTGCACAGGTCTTCACTTGCACTATCTTATTTTATGTGCCAGAATCCATCCTTCATGTCAAGGACAGAAAACACTTTCGTACCATTCATTCGGTTAGCAACATCTTCAGCAGTAGGTATTAAACTCTCCATGGAACATTTGGATTGTCTTTGATTTTTAACGGTGTAGGTCCGTGAAACCCTTCCATGTTGTATGGTTGTCCGTTTTAACCTAGCTTCCAAGGCGTGGTTGTGTATTTTACACGTAATTTTAGCACAATTATTATAATTCACTAAAACTTAAGTGCTGCGCACAATTGGCATAGCATAAGCGTAGCGCAACGCAAGCACAACGCAAGAAATATAAACAAGTGCACCTGGCTGCTTGAACACACAATTCACGTATGCATAGCGTAGGCGCGGAAGCACAGCGCAAGAGATGGTTATATTTTATATTTCTTATGCTTGCGCTTGCGTTTGACCAATAGGAATCCAGAAACAACACGACTCAACACAAACGCCCATTTTCAGTTCAATCAAATTCACAACTATTGTTGTTTGTGTCAGTGTAAAATTATTAATCATGGACGAACTCACAGAAGACGACGTCATTATCGAGTATGAAGTTGAGTCGACGTCTAGCGACGAGCTGCTAATTACGTATTTTAGGCAATATCCGCATCTCTATGACAATAATAGGCTACTGCAAATGGTTTCAAAGACGAAATGTCAAACGCAAAGTTGACATGCAGTCATCTGATCACGAGCCTTCTAAAACTTTGCACAGCCATGTAGTTTCTTTACGCCACTCTTCCGTTATGACAATTGTGCACGCCTACATTCCTTGTGTTGCGCTTATGTTGCGCTTGCGTTGTGCTACGCTTATGCTATGCCAATTGTGCGCTGCACTTTACTCTCTATCTGACTGACACCATATATTGTATGATACATCACTATTGTAGTGGTCGGATGACAAGGATTATACAAATAAACACGGATGATTACGAAAACTATTTTATTATTGAGTTGCAAGTTACATGATACAATCTGACTGCTATAGGCACAAGATAAGCAGTTGGTACAACAACTGGGCAGCCAATTTAGTTTATACAATACCTAGGATACGGGCGGAGCCATCTAATCTAGTTTCTACTTCTAGTAAGATGTGGGCGGAGCCCATATATATTACACATTTCTTTCTTTATGAAGGTTTAACGTTTATTGTTTGTTTATCCTTGTTGTTATTACATTTTTTAACAACAAGAAAAGGCGTCGACACTAGTAAATATTTTACTAAAACACTTGATATCTTAGTAGAAATCTTGTGCCGCGAAGAGCCTTGTAAAGCACGTGAAACCAAAGATTAACACGGCACTTGTAGTTGGTTCTCCCATAAGTACTCCTTACACATGGAAGGGAAATGACTTACTGGGCAGTCTTTGAGGGCGGGCGGCAGGTCGTTCCATGGGTTAACAACCTGGAAAGAAAAAGCACGTCGGCCGAGCACTCCTTTGGCCGGAGGGGGTTGGAGGCGGGGGTGCCTACTATCGTCGCCTCTCAACACGCGGCCCTGGATGATGCGCGCGCACACGTCAAAATCAGTGGCACCACTGAGGCATCTTTTAAAAAACACCAGATCGGTGTATTGCAGGTGCATGGTCATTGGCATAACCTGCTTCTGGTCACAGGGTGGGGGGAGGTTACGGCCATGTATGAAATGTGATCCCTTCTCTGTACCCTCTCAAGTTTGGTAGTGTTCTCAATGGTGGTTGGGTGCCAGGCGGGGAGGCCGAAAGTCATGGTGGGTTTAACTAGCGACAGGTAGGCCATCCTCTTGACGCGCGGCGTGCACCCGTGCAGGTTGCGGGCCGCGAAACCCAGCACCTGCGCCGCCTTTGCCCGCACGATATCGGTGTGAACGTTCCATCGGAGGTCGCTTGTGATGCGAATGCCTAGGAGGCGCTGCTTGTCGACGTACTCGAGTGGGACACCATCTATGGTGTACATGAAGTATAGAGGGGTGTGCGCGCGCGTGATGTCCATCATCTTGCACTTGAGGGCGTTGAGTGACATGCCATTGTAGTCGCACCAAATCTGAATGTCGTCTAGGTCTGCTTGAAGGGCGTCTGCATCCTCTTAGGTGACCACGATGCAGTACAGTGTGACGTCGTCAGCGTACTGGAGCATTTGGATCCTTGCCGAGGTAGGAAGGTCGGCTACGAAGACGTTAAATAGCAGGGGGCCAAGCACACTTCCCTGGATGACGCCAAGATGATGGATGATGGCAAGTGAGTCGCAGAGAGCGTTAGCGGAATTTTTTAGCAGGATTGCAGGAACGCCGTCTGGGCCCGCTGCGGTATTAGCCTTGGTCCCGCGGAGAAGCTTTTTTATGTCGGCGGGCAAGCAAGTCAGTTCGCTCATGGTGGGCTGCTCTGAAAGCTGGAACCCAAGTTTTGAAAAATTGCGTTTGCAGCCACAAGCCACCGTCAAAACGTAATTCCTATCCCACCTCATTTCGGTGACTTGAGTAAATTGCTAGTTTTGAAATCAAAACGTACGTTGTGGGATAGATGGGTGTTGCTGTTAGTCATTGTTGTGATTGTTCCGAAAGAGTCAAAGCTTTGTGAATGTAAAACATCCCCCAACCAATCAGAATTGCGTATTATTACGCCTAGAGCTCTAGTGCTAAAAAATGGAACCATAGTGAAAAACATTGCCTACGATTACGATGGCTGTCATTAGTGTAGAATGTCGATTCTCGAATGTGTCGTTATCTTTGTATATCATGTAATACTTACATGATATACAAAGATAACGGTTCAACATAAACATCCATTATTACTTTCTAACAATGTGAACTAACGAATGACAAATAATAAATCAAAGTCACGGCCATCTATAATGAAAGCATACATTACCTGAAATAACTAAACGATTCGTAAGTGAATCATAGGGGCGATGACATATATCACTAATCATCAAACCACGAGCTTTTCGGCCGTGGGTGGAAACGTACGTTTCGAAACGTGCGTTATGATTTCAAAACTAGCATTTGGTTCAAAACGTACGTTTTGGTAGTCACGTGACCCTCCAAGTCACTCGTTTTCAGAGGTGACTGCAAACGCATTTTTCAAAACTTGGGCCCCTGGGTGGCTGGCGCGTTTCCCTGGTGGACGGGGAAAATGTTATCTGCCCGCGAGAAATTGCTTTGGAATGCCTCACTGAAACAGGCTGCCACCTCCTTGGGGTCTGACACGGTTCTTCCCCCTACCTTGAAACTCGCTGCATCGTTCGGAATAGTTGCCTTAGAATTAATGTAGCGCCAAAAGAACTTTCTGCTGTCTGCACCTCGCCCAAGTCCCCACATCCAGTTGTCCTTGGCCGTCCGGAGAGCCACCTGTGTTGATCTTCTCGC
Organism: Sweltsa coloradensis; assembly: GCA_024449915.1. Lineage (NCBI taxonomy): Eukaryota > Metazoa > Arthropoda > Insecta > Plecoptera > Chloroperlidae > Sweltsa > Sweltsa coloradensis. The sequence continues at coordinate 74,190 of JAMZAV010001723.1, forward strand.
AGCAAGATAGGCCTCTCTTGCGTCAGGCAAATTGGTTTCCCGCCATCGGGCGAACAGTCTGTCCCGGATGACGATCATTCTTTTTATGTTCTTGCTTAGCCAAGGGAGGAGTCGGCGCGTGTTTCCCCCTCTTCTCCTTTTCGGAACGTGCTCTTCTGCGCACTCGAAGACGATACGCTTCCAGTTTTCCCACGCTATGTTGACGTCATCCAGCTGCAGCACTCCGGCATTCATTCAGAAAGCGTTTCGTTCAGGGCCGGTAAGTTTGCTTGATTGTATATGTATGTATTATAGTGAGATAAGCGGTTGGCTTTCTGATTCTAACTGGTCTGTGGTATGGTGGGGCCTCAGGTGGCAAATCATTGATTTTATCAGTATTATTATTATAGCATGATTGTCCTGATTTGGACTTACAATCTTGTCATGCGTTTTTGTGTTATTCCCTTTTATTATATCAGGATGATAGTCCTGATTTGGACTTACAATTTTGTGCTGCATCGTTTGTATTATTACTTTCTACTGTCCAACAACTCTGACAATGCTTATACAGTATTACGATACACGTACCAGTACGGCATCACATGTAATCCACAGCTGCTAATAAAATACAATACAATACAATAAAATACAATAGTCTGATTTTGAATGATAGGAGGGGGAACAGTTTGAGGATTGTAGGTGTCGCCTATTCCTCCTGTAATCTGTACTGTTTTCAGTTGTTACTACGTATGATCTTGGCGTTTCATGATATCCTTTTACTACAGCTCTTTCCCAGGTGTTTCCTGTTCTTATCCTGCAGCTATCACCTATCTTCAATGGCGGTAGTGGTCTCGCACTTCGATCATAGTACCATTTTTGCCGCATTTGTTTCACTTTCAATTTTACACAAGTTTGCTTCTCCAGTCTTGGCTGCAACATTTTGTCAGTAGCAGGTAGTTTTGTTCGGAGTTGCCTGCTAAACAACAATTGCGCTGGGGAACTATTAACATATTTTAAAGGAGTATTTCTATATTCCAATAAGGCTGTTGAGATATCTTTTCCTTCCACATCTGATTTCTTCAGAATTCTCTTTGCGATTTGTACACACCTCTCCGCCATTCTGTTGGATTGGGGGTAGGTTGGACTTGTAGTTGTGATTTTGAAATCCCAGTCTTTTGCAAAACTATGGAGTTCAACTGAATTGAATGGCATATTATCCGAAACTGTTTCCTCAGGTATGCCATGTGTTGCAAACAGTCTTTGAGTACTTTTATTGTTCCGAGGCTGTTTTTCCATTTGTCTTTGTGATTTCTATCCATTTAGAGAAGTAATCTACGACAATCAGGTAGGGGTATCCTTTGAATTCTAGGTAGTCTGTTGCCAATCGTTACAAGGTCTGTTGGGGACTGATGAGGCATCAAAGGCTCTTTCACATTTTGCCTTTGAAATTTCTCACAAATCCAGCAGTGTGAAATTGTGTCTACTATTTGCTGCAACATTCCCGGCCAATAGAGAACTTGTCTTGCTCTTGTTTTACACCCCTCATGGATAGAATTTAGCATCTCGCTTCTCATCTCATGTGGTACTACTAGTTTATCACCCAGGAATATTTAGTCCTCCTGACACTGATAGTTTGCTTTTTGTCTTCCAGTATGGTCTGGCAATTAGATCTACTGATTTTATGCTTTTGGGCCATCCTCCTTGTGATATTTTATTACTTTCGGGAATACCGGGTCAGTGGATGTGTGTTTTTCGGTAGCTTTTCTCTTTTATGGGCTAACAGCAAGATGTTTTTCCTCAGAATGTATCGTGGACTTCTAAGTCAGGTCTTCTTCTACCGGGTCGTAAGAAGCGCTCGTGATAGGTATCAGCTACACTATCTGTTTTCCTGGAATGTAGGCCTATGACACTTTCAGGTCATATCGGAGTAGTTTCAATAGCATCATTTGCAGTCTATAAATGCCTTATTTACGTCTTTCTTCACTTTTACCTCTAGCTAGGGTTTTTATGGTCGGTTTGCACTTGGACTTCACGGCCATCAATATACTGGTGGAATTTTTGTTCCAAACACGATTCCGTTTATTTATTTTTCTATTTGCGCCCAATTGCGCTCTGCTGGCGTGAGACTTCTGGAAAGCGTAGGCTAAAGGGCATCGAGTCTTGTAGCAAGCATGCGCCTAACCCATCTCGTGACGCGTCTGTTTGTAGAACTAGAGGCTCTTAGGATCATAGTATCGTAGAATCGAAGCGTTTTTCTCAGTTTTTCTTTTAATTCAGCCAATGCAAACTCGTGTCTTGGTAGCCAGTTCCAGCTAGGATCTTGTTTTTTAAGCTCCCTCAAAGGTTTCTGTTGTTGCTGAGAGGTTTGGTAATAACTGACCTAGGTAAGTAACCATACTAAGAATCGCCAAAGATCCTCCTTGCAAGTTGGTTTTTTCATGTTTACTATGGCTCCCAAAAGCTCTCTTGATCAGGCTTAAGTCCTTCGGACGTGATTACATGTCCCACGTACTTTGCTGAATCAGTCCTTAACCTGAATTTATCTTCGTTGAACCTGATTCCCGTTTCCTTGGCTCGTTCTAGCACTTTGCGTAAACTAGCGTCATGCTCTTCTACTGTTGCTCCCGCAACTATCAGATCATCAAATATGACTGCCACTCCTGGAATGTCTCCAAATATGGCTGACACTTTCTTCTGGAATATTTCCGGAGTCGATCTAATTCCAAAAGGCATTTTTTCAAATCTGTTCTTACCAAAACATGTGTTAAATGTGCACAGGTCTTCACTTGCACTATCTTATTTTATGTGCCAGAATCCATCCTTCATGTCAAGGACAGAAAACACTTTCGTACCATTCATTCGGTTAGCAACATCTTCAGCAGTAGGTATTAAACTCTCCATGGAACATTTGGATTGTCTTTAATTTTTAACGGTGTAGGTCCGTGAAACCCTTCCATGTTGTATGGTTGTCCGTTTTAACCTAGCTACCAAGGCGTGGTTGTATATTTTACACGTAATTTTAGCACAATTATTATAATTCACTAAAACTTAAGTGCTGCGCACAATTGGCATAGCATAAGCGTAGCGCAACGCAAGCACAACGCAAGAAATATAAACAAGTGCACCTGGCTGCTTGAACACACAATTCACGTATGCATAGCGTAGGCGCGGAAGCACAGCGCAAGAGATGGTTATATTTTATATTTCTTATGCTTGCGCTTGCGTTTGACCAATAGGAATCCAGAAACAACACGACTCAACACAAACGCCCATTTTCAGTTCAATCAAATTCACAACTATTGTTGTTTGTGTCAGTGTAAAATTATTAATCATGGACGAACTCACAGAAGACGACGTCATTATCGAGTATGAAGTTGAGTCGACGTCTAGCGACGAGCTGCTAATTACGTATTTTAGGCAATATCCGCATCTCTATGACAATAATAGGCTACTGCAAATGGTTTCAAAGACGAAATGTCAAACGCAAAGTTGACATGCAGTCATCTGATCACGAGCCTTCTAAAACTTTGCACAGCCATGTAGTTTCTTTACGCCACTCTTCCGTTATGACAATTGTGCACGCCTACATTCCTTGTGTTGCGCTTATGTTGCGCTTGCGTTGTGCTACGCTTATGCTATGCCAATTGTGCGCTGCACTTTACTATCTAACTGACTGACACCATATATTGTATGTTACATCACTATTGTAGTGGTCGGATGACAAGGATTACTCAAATAAACACGGATGATTACGAAAACTATTTTATTATTGAGTTGCAAGCTACATGATGCAATCGCAATCTGACTGCTAGGCACAAGATAAGCAGTTGGTACAACAACTGGGCAGCCAATCTAGTTTATACAATACCTAGGATACGGGCGGAGCCATCTAATCTAGTTTCTACTTCTAGTAAGATGTGGGCGGAGCCCATTATATATGACACTCTAGACCCAAGTCTTGACACCTGCTGTTTGCGTGGGAAATAAAATACTACAAAATTTGTGCCTCAATAGAATATTTAAAATATTAACTTTAAATTGGTTTTAATTGCAGTAGGGGGCCAAATCTTGTTTTTATTTGGACTTGGTGCACATTCCCTATTCTATTTTAAAAGTGTAGGTATCTACTGCCTACTCAAAATAATTAGAATGCCTTCTAAAGCATTTATTTATTTTAGTTGTTGGATGCAGTTGTTTTCTGTCAGTTCAACTGTATAGGCAGGCCTAGGGGAGGCATTACAAAAAATGCAAATTTTCAAAATTAAGTTCAAAATTAAGCCTATAATAGTAGGTCTACCCTCAGGTAGGCGTAGATAGGCTGAGCTCCGTCTTGACACTAAACCAAAACTGTGAGTGCTTAACCTTAGAAGATTTGAAAGAAATCACCATAATTATTATCATATATTTTTGTTAAAGAATGGATAATATAATGTGGCCTACCGGTACCTAGGATTGGCCTATGCCACCCAGCAGGATAAATTAACGAATGGTTATGGCTTAGATAATTACCGTAAATGCAAATTTTTAATGAAATTCTTGCGGATGTCTGCCTACACGGCATTTTTGTTGTTATAGCCTATGGCCCAGTTTCCACACCAGCCAGAGGTTAAGCCGTGGTCGCTTAGCCGGTTGCCACTCAAATACCGAAGTTAAGCGACCTCGAGCGTGGTCAGGTGTGGCAGATGGAGGATTTGAGAGCTAGTGTAACGGATTCGTTCTCCTCTAAGGCCGGTGTCACACTATCCGTTTCTGACGAAATTCTTTCTGAAATTTTTTTTTTTCTGAAATACATAAAAATACATAAAAGATGGCGCCTGTGCCAGAAACTTGTGAAAAGTTATCCCCAGATTCTTGTCAATATACCAGTTTAAAGTGCAGTTGCAGAAATATTTCCATGCAGAATAGCTTCTTAAGTGAATCAAGTAAGTCTGTAATAATCCCATCGTGCCCGCCTTCCAGTGATATTCAAGGAATCGAAGGTAATATGTGCGCCGCCATGTGCTCCCCTCAGGACAGGCCTAGGCCTAGGCTTGGGCATTGCCACGCCAGTAAGCCTACACCAGAGCACGGCTTTCAGCACCAATTCCAACAAATGTGTTGCATGGGTAACCCTATGCACGCACGAAGTATTCAAGAATCCCAGGTTAGGCTTATTGTAAACGAAATTGAGAGCCTTCTCAGTACTCTAAAGACACTAGTAGGCCCAGACAGCCTTAACCTAAAAACTACTAACTGCTCAGTAGCAACCCCCATCACCTGCCCGCTGTCCAGAGCTGAACAAAGCTTAAGCCTACACCACTACCATCACGAAAATAGTGCTGCTGCTATCGCAGAATCTGCAGAAAAGCCACAGTGGAGCAAAGTACCTGGGCCTAGGCCTAAGTATAAACTAAGCCATGGCCCTACCAACAACTCAATAATAACTCAATCCACGAAATCAACTGAGCCAGGGCTAGGCCCTAAGCAGGATACAATCATCGTAGAGCAACACGAGCCCAAGAAAACTGACTTCAAATCTACGCATAGGCCGACACTTGGGAACCTAGGTAAACAAGATAACCCTAACCACAGTCCCACTTACGCAAATGCGACAAAGTGGAATCCGCTGCCGCCACCACCAAGACTACTAGCTGCCTCCTCAGATCCAAAAACGAGCACACAAATGAATAAGCCTGATCCATCAACTAGGCCTAGACCCAGTCCCAATATAATGACGTCTTCCGATATCTTGATCATCAGTGACTCAATGTTTACTGGCCTCAAATTTCTGACCGACAAGGGGCCTAGGTCCTATCAGTTGGACCTATACCCAGGAATAACGCCGCACCAGCTGAACAATCGTCTAAAACAGTCCAAGTCCATGCCGGATGTAAAGATTAAAACAGTAATTTTACACTGTGGAACCAATTCACTGGGTAAGCAAAGCACAGCTCAAATCACCGACGATATATATCAACTTGTTTGGTCAGTACGGAGCCTATTTCCCAACGCGCAAGTGGCATACACTAGCATCATCTACCGCACAGATGTCCCAAACAGCCAAATAGATTCCATAAACCAGAAAATTCGGTGGGTCTGTTCCTCCCACAGCATAGTGTATGTCGAATCAAACAACTCAATCTCACAACGCGACATATCTCGAGGGGGCCTCCACCCTAATGGACGGGGTGTTGTGAAACTTAACACTATGATACAAGAAATCATCTCAACCCTTGACTGGCGACCAACACCAATTCCATCTGCTAACTTCAGTATTCCCAACCTCAAGAACAATCGCAACTGCCCCGCACCCCCAGGTCTGCATCCACATACTCCACAGACCTCTAACCAAGCAGATAGGCCCCAACAGACAATAGTTGCACGTGAGGGTAACCTGATGTCAAATCAAATTCAACCCACCCCAACACGCACTATACTCCAGCATTCTAATGATGAGAACACTCCTCCTCCAATCCCCCCATTAACCATCCCAATCCAAGCGATCAAACACCACTCTAAGTCTACGCGGAACGAGTCAATGACCATAGTACCTAACCCAACACCCCCGCCTTGTCAGGTACCTCCTGGGCCTACACCAGTAATTGTGGAAACTGTAGGCAACCTCTTTGACACCCCCAAATCCATCCCACTGGTCCACTGCGTAGCCGCCGACCTTAGAATGTCTCAAGGGATTGCGGCAATCTTCAAATCTAAATTTGGCCACGTTGATCTTCTCTCAGCCCAAAACAAAGAAGTAGGTGAGATGGCAACCTTGCACTGTAGAGGAAGGCTCCTCTTATACTTAATAACCAAAAGAGCATCTCACCACGAACCACGTATTCAAGACCTTGAAAAGTCTCTCATCAAACTCAGATCCCACTGCAGATACTACCACATACGTAAGATAGCCATGCCACGTATTGGCTGTGGGCTAGATGGGATGTATTGGCCCCTCGTGAAAGAGACCATCTCAAAAATCTTCATAAAATCAAGTACACAAATCTGATCTACACCCTACCCAAGCAGCCATCTTTGGTGACGACAGCGAACAGGCTACACCCTTTGCGTCCCGACGTCTCAACTCCTACGGCTGAGCCCAACCAAGAAGTCTCGACTCCAGCGGTTGTGCCAGGCCTAGAGGTCTCGAATCCAGCTGCTGACCCCGGCCAAGACCTCTTGACCCCAGCGGTCATTCCCGGCCTAGGCGTCTCAACTCCAGAGGTTATGCCCGACCTAGACGTCTCGACTCCATCGACTGAGCCCAACCAAGATGTCTCCATGTCCAAGCACCAAGTCCTAGCACCAAGGTCAGGCCTAAGTAACCTTAGGGCCAGTGGGTCTAAACTGTATGTATGCAAAACTAATCCCCACACTATTCCCCTTAGAATCCAACCCTCTAGAATCACCAAATCTAGACACAAAGTGCTGAAGAAGCCAAACATTATAAATTTCTGACCCTCAGTCAAGAAGTACTTCCAACATAACTCATAATAAGTCTAGGGACACAATACTCCTCCACCATAACCTACAAAGCTTAAGAAACAAACTAAATGAGGTGGAGATCTTTTTACATAACCATTCAGTACACATATTCTGCGCAACAGAGCACTGGCTAAAGGAAGCTGAAATTCTACATTATAAAATCCCAGGCTACTCGTTAGGTAGTAGCTACTGTAGAACCTCATTTACCAATGGGGGCACAGCCATCTATATTAGGGACCACTTACCTTGCTTAGAATATATGCCAAGGCATGACATTAATAAAATTAGCCACGACAAGCACATTGAAGTTGCTGCCATTGAACTAAAAGTTCAAAGAGTTGTAGTTGTTTCTATCTATAGATCACCTAATGGAAACATTACTAACTTTATTTCACACCTGGACCAAATTCTAAACCTCATTACTAAAGAGAATAAATCTGTAATCCTAGCGGAGACTTCAATATCGACACTTTAAAACAGTCTACTAACAATACTCTTCTGAATGACTTAATTGCGTCGTATAATGGAGTAGCGTCAATTACCTCCCCTACTAGAATAAACAGCCAATAGCAGGACTTGTATTGATAATATCTATACAAACATCAACCAAAAATGCGAAACTGCGATTATATCCAGCGGGCTCTCCGATCATGAAGGCCAGCTACTGAAGGTGGCTTTTGAAACCCAGCCCAAAAAGCCAATTGCCCGCCATGTATACAAACGCATATATTCGCAGCGAAACATTTCAAACTTTTCAAATATCCTGCAAAATGAAACATGGCAGGATACAGTCAACGCGACCACTACAGATGAGAAGTATGATGTGTTTACTAACACAGTCATGACCCACTTCAATAAAGCATTCCCAATTAAAAAACTCCCAATTAAACCAAATTTGGTAAAAAGACACTGGTTTACAACTGGCATTCAGACCTCTTGCAATAAGCTAAGATGCCTCACTGGAATTCTGAAAACAAAATATCTGCTCAGAAAACTTTAAAAAAAAATGTTGCTTCTTATAAAAGAATTTATAAATTAGTAATTAAATTGTCAAAAACAAAAGGCTATATCCCAATATATACTAAGCTCAGACAATAAGAATAAAGCTGTTTGGGATACAATAAAAACTCACACTTACCATGTAAATGATAAGTCCAGCACCCGAAAAATAAGCAAATTGCTATAGATGGGCAATCCTAACATCTGAAAAGGATATTGCTGATGCATTTAATACATTCTTTACTGAAGTCTCTTCAAAACTGCAACAACATCACAATTTATCACACACAACTATAGGCCTACATGACCCTATCTCTTCACTTAAAGCCTTTACAAGTAGCAACTCTCACACGATGCTCTTGACGCCTACTACCAGACAGGAAATATTATTCATTGTTAAGAATACATGTCCAAAAACCTGCCCAAGACTTTAACGAACTCTCGGTCAAGCTAATTAAGACTTGTATAAATCATCTGTTACTCCCACTCGAGGAAATATTTAATAGCTCTCTTTCAACGGGTGTCTTTCCAAAAGGAATGAAACTAGCAAAGGTAATACCTTATACAAAAAAGACAGTCATAGCCATATGAGCAACTATAGGCCTATAAGTATTCTCCCAGTATTTTCTAAATTACTTGAAAAAATAGTCGCAAAACGTCTACTTAGCTTTCTTGACAAACATAACATACTCACCAACTTCCAGCATGGTTTAGACTAGGTAAGTCTACGGACACAGCCTCAGCCGAAACTATGATAAAATATACAACTCCCTTGATAGGGGCCATGACACACTTGGAGTATTTTTCGATCTGAGCAAAGCTTTCGATTGCGTTGACCATAGACTGCTCATTGAAAAAATGAACCACTACGGAATCAGGGGAATAGCAGGTGACTGGTTCTCTTCCTACTTGTCAAACCGTAAGCAACATGTGGTCATCAACAACAATAGAGAAACCCAGTCTAGCTGGCAAGACAACAACAACGTAGGTGTACCCCAGGGCTCCGTTCTTGGACCACTTATGTTCCTCACCTTTATAAATGACTTACCTGACTATTGTATTAAATCGTTACCCAGCCATTTCATACATCTACTATTCATGATACTATTTGCTGATGATACAAGCATTGTTATCTCAAGTCCAGATAGCAGTATAACAACAGCACTTGCAAACAGAATAATCAATATAATCTCTATGTGGTTCCAGGCAAAATAAACTATACTTAAACGACAATAAAACTCAGATACTAAAATTTAATCTTAGAAACGGGTCAACCACTCTGTACAAAAAACACGATATCAGTTAATCATAAACTTATTTCACCATGCACAAGCTGCAAACTCCTAGTCTTACGCTTGACCACAGCCTAACATGGCAACCCCATATAGATAACCTATGTAAACGCCTCAACTCTTCCATATATGCCCTACGGGTACTTTCCTCTCTAGCAAACCGGGAAACAACTAATAACTGCCTATTTGCAAACTTCCACTCAATCATGACATACGGAATTCTGTCCTGGGGGTGTGCTTCGAAATATCTAGTACAAAGAGTCCTGACTCTTCAGAAAAGGGCAGTTAGGATTATAGGGCGAATGCAGAAAAGAGAAAGTTGTCGTGACATATTCAAGACCTTCAAATACACACAATATTTAATGCATATATCTATAAAGCTGTATGCTACGTAAAAAATAACCCCAATCTTTTCAAAATAGCATCAAACACCCACACAGCACCCGCTTTAAACACGCACTTCAATATCCTTCTCACAACACCAAACAATTAGAAAAGCATATCCACTACAAAAGCTCCCTGATAGCCTCACATCGATCCCCAGCATCAGAATATTCAAGACTAGAGCAAAGCAATACTTTGTTGAAACCCCATTCTACAGTCTTGAAGAATTCTTTGAAGCCCCAAGGTGATTTAGCATGTAGGCCCACTTGTCGCATACCATGTAGCCTGACAATCTGAACAGGCCCTATTGTATTTGGGCCTGACCGATTGTTGTTATTGACTTTGGGTGTTCAAGGCTTATTATTATTATATAAAGTTGACTTACGATTGACTGATATCAAACTATGTAAGCTTACATTTACATATTGGATTGCCAAGGAATGCCAATGTATGAATGAATGTCAATGTACTTGTCTAGGCCTAGATATTTTATCTTTTTGAATTACTGTCAGAGTTTTTATCCTTTTATCTCACTGAATTACTGTCAGTGTTATAGTGATGAATTGTAAATTATTGTAACTTATATATGTGGGATGAATGTATGTTTTAATTTTTAATTTTTAATTAAATTTTTTTTTTTTTTTTTTTTAGCTTAGCAACTATTGGGCAACTAGCCTATTGGTCCTAAACCCAAGACTTGACAATTTGATTTGCATCATCTTTAATTGTACTGTAAAATGTGATTAGGCCTATTGTTATAAACTTTTCATGTACCGTATGTTGTGTATATATATACATATTTATGTATGTTTATACTAAAATGACGAAACCCAAATGAATGTAAAATTTATAATGGTGAATAAAACAACTACTACTACTACTACTACGACGGTCCCGCGAAAGCGGATGCGCTTTAAACGGATGGCCTCTACCATGTCACACCAATCCGGTTAATTGCGTTTTAGCAGGACATAAACTGGTCAGTTCTCCTCGAGTAGTGAACGTGGTGAGTCGACTACTCATGGAAAAGGTGGTGGAAAACAATTGAAAAAAACTTGAAAAACGGTCGTTTTAACGGGACAGTGTGACACCTTGCACTTAACCGCGTGTGTTGTCGCTCACATCCCGCTGTCCGTTCATCCCGTTTCGCGGCAGCATGTTGCGGTAGTGCGTTAGCAACGGACAGGTGTGACACGTCGCATTTAAAACCGTGTACTGTCACCATCCCGCAAAAGCGCATCCGCTTTCGCGGGACCGTCAGAAACGGACAGTGTGACACCCCACTAAGTCTGCTCAGCAGTCCGGGCTAGTGGATGAACCTATAGACTGTCAAGGTTACACCATCCTTTCGGACCGTCCCCTTCGTACTTTTCGAAAGGAGTAGGCTACGTGCCGGTACCGGGTTTCCCCTAATCCCTTCTATTCACCCTTCATCCCAATATAGCCTATCACCATTCATCGTCTCGAATAGCCTTAGTGCATTAATATGCAGTGTTGTTAAAGCTACTTTTAAAAAGTAGCACAGCTACAGCTACTTGACCTAATTGAAAGTAGCTCAACTCTACAGCTAATTTCGTGTTTTGTTACCACAAACTAGAATACAATTTTGTTCATGCTCATTAGGGCGTAGTCCCTGGGCTGTTGCAATAAAGTAATCCAATGCAACTTATGCCTGAGGGAATAAACTGCCAATAAACTTGTCACTGGTCAATGAAGGAGGTTTGAAAGAATTACCTGCCAATTAGACGCTTGGCCTTCAACATTGTTCCCTAATGTCGTATGTCTAGATATGATGAGAGAAAAATGCATATCATATCACATCTACTTATTGAGTGCCCAGTTTCCGCGTTCATGATAACATTCTGCACAATGAGATTATTGAGTATATTGTTATTATGTGTTTTATATTGTTGAATGTGTTTTGTATATTCTATTATTGCATTGTTGTCCTGGTGGTAAGACACTTTGTGTTATGGGGCTATGCTCTAATTTCTTACCTCCAGCAATGTGATTGTATGTCATTATTATTATTATTATTATTATTTATTTCGCAATTGTACACCCCCGTCTGGGCCCGGGGTATAGAATTGGCCCAGAGCATGGCTCTGCTAATCGTAAAAGGCGATTCAAGAGAAAAAGTCCACCTCGCAAACATCAGCTAGTAAGAGCGGAGTATCTTACTCCCCGAAACTAGAGGCGAGCTCTGACAATCGTCGTCGGGGACCTTGCCCCCTTCCCTTGACGACCCCCCGGCGACGATGACAATGACACAACGAACGATGACAAAGACGATGACGACCGCGACGTGAGAAACCCCCCTTCCTCCCCTTACCCTTGGCGGGTTCTGACCAGCATGGGCCCCTTCTTCCCACCCCCCCTTAGGCTAGAGTGGTGCATTATGACCTAACGGTTGACGCGTCCAGAATCCAAATAAACCAAAAATCGAAATTGTACACATAATCGTATATTAAGCTGCACAACTCCATAGGAAGTTAGAAAAGGGCCATAAGGCCCCAGTCACAATGTGTCTAACTTACTATGCCTTAGTTATACCTCTTAAAGGCACATTATAAAATACAATAAAATAAGTTAACAAATATTATAAAAGATGAAAGTAAAGGGTGAACAATGATGGTATGGTACATATCATATGAAATGAGTTAGTAAAAGGGTGATTAAATGATGGTGAACAATTGAAAGTAAAGGGTGTACAAATGATGGCTAAACATAATTTGATGACTTCCAGCATGTTACAACTTGATTAAAAAATGTAAATGCGTTCTCATTAAGAAATTTTGAAATGGTTCCCAATATCAATATTGAAATGTCTGGAAGTCTTCCCGTCAGCCGGTAGAGTGTTCCAGAACGATGCAGAACGACAGTAGAATCCGTTTTGGTCATGTTGGAATAAATAATATAAGAAATAATAGAATGTTGGTGACTCGACGCACGACTCTCAAGGTCAAACAAAGAATGCGCCTGTATTCGCGCGCGGCGATACGTTTTTACCAGCCGCACTTGCGCAGCGCATTTGTATCAGCCTTCTGTCCGTTGATTGGATTTGATTGGATATTGCTTAACGTCTCATATTTATGCAACTTGGCTAATCGAGACGAAGGGAGGGACGTAAGGGGTGACGCGGGGGGACAGGCCTGTGCTGGTCAGAAACAGCCACAAGCGTATGGGGCTGGGCAGGGGGTTCCCCCTACGTCGTGGTCGTCTCAGTCTGTGTCATCATCTGTCCGTGTTGTCATTGTCGTCATCCGTCCGTGTTGTCATTGTCGTCGCCGTCGGGGAGGTAGTCAAAGGGAAGGGGAAAGTTCCCCGACGACGACCCAGAGCTCGCCATTAGTTTCAGGGAGAAAAACTCCCCTATAATCACGGGCCAAACCACGAGAAGGTTGCGAGTTGGAACGTCTGTCCCTATGAGTGCGAGAGAGACGAATGCGGAGATACATCTCGTAAACGTCAGTTCAGTTAGTTCTTAGTTAGTTAGTGGGGTTTCAGTATTGTGCGCGTTTTTTTTTTATCATACCCAGAAAAAAACTCAACTACCGGCCAAAACCATTCTGAATTTTTAGCACCAAGAATATTTTTAGCTCTCTACCTATAAATATTCGAAATGAAAACAACCCTATTAAATTTAAAACCAGTGTTAAAACCTGGTTACTACGGCAGGACAGACAACATTTGGAAGACCTAACTTCAATGAATAACATATTCCAAAAGTGGGGAAGTATATAAAACAGAAAATGCATGTTGCTACACAATATAGAAATTAGAAATAAGAATTAGAATTAGAATTAGTTTTAGAATTAGTTTTAGGTTATAGATGACATAAATTTGATTTTCATTGGATTAAATTATATTTATAATTTTTATTTCTTAGTGGTAATGTCTGATAAAATAATAATGTCTGACAAAAAATAATATTTAATATTTACATTTTATATCATTTTAAAATAAAATAAAATGTATATAGAATTAGGGGTAATGTTCCTATCATAAACCTGTATTTCTTACTATATTTACTTAATGTATTGTATTACCTAGGTCCTAGACTACTGTATTTGTAGTACGGCGGCCATGTGGCAACTATTCTCCTAACACAGCCCAAACACAAGGCAGTCAGTCTTAGCTGGGCTTTTCTTACAAATAACATAACAAATAACATAACTAAATGTTCTGTGCTGTATACATAATATCTGTAAACTGTAAGAAAATAAAATAAATAATTGAATTGAATTGATCCAACTCACAGCTGGCCGGCCAGTAGCCCCTTATTAGACTGGACAGAGCGCGCGCAGCGGTTGAAGCCGAGGTGGGAGGGTGGGAGAGAATCTCGGATGTCAGTGGTGGCAAGAAGCACGTAGTGCCATTGAAACGTACAGGAATTTCGCGTACTACAAGTAGTGAATCTCTCGTTACTTTCGAAAATGTGATGGTTTCTTACTAGGCCGCTTCGCGAACGCTTTTTCCAGTCGCGTTGATGGATGAGCTTTTTTTGGAATATTTCTGTCCAATGATTACGTTTTTATGTGGAATCTCCTTACTTTTTCTATAGTTACTTGATATTATTTGTTCATTATACACCTGTAAAAGGCTTTTATTAAAACCTTTATTTCTATGAATTTTGACCAATTTTTTCAACTTTTTCTTTCAAGAGGCACTATATCACCATAATCTTTATGTCGATGTAAAATATGAACGTTGTAGCCCCACCCGTTTGGACAAAATCGGCCCAAATATAACGAAAATATCGTACTAAAAACCGGAGAAAAAAATCTTTAAAGTACGATTTCTATAAGAAATATTTTTTCAAATGTCTCTTAACTCATAACATATATGATTTCAGTGATTTTAAACGATCCTATAAAGTTTCATCAATATCGGAGTAGCCGTTTGCCAAATATCACGAAAATATCGCACTAAAAACCGAAAAAAATCGTAAAAGTACGATATTTATGAGAAATATTTATTCGATTGTACCCAAAAACAATACAGCTCTAAGTTCAGAGATTTCGAAGGTCCCCTCCAATTTTCATCAAGATCGCATATGCCGTTTGCCCGGTAGAGAGCGAACAAACAGACAAATAAACTAACAAAAACAAAACACCCGAGCTATTTTTCTTGGGGTAACGTAAGTAAACTAGGAAAACGCTAAAGTCCCGCCGCGTTGATGGATGAGCTTTTTAAAGTTTTTAGTTTGCGTGGGATATCTTTACTTTTGCAAGTGCTTTGTTTTGCTGCCTACGCATTGTAGGTGATTGTTGTCAAGTTTCTATTGTTTCTTGTCAATTGGTATTATTTACCATAAAAAACTTATATTAAAAGCTTTATTTCTTTGAATTCTGGCTAGATTTTTCAAGTTTTTCTTTCAAAAGGTACTACATCACCATAACCTTAATGTCCATGTATAATAAGAACGTTGTAGCCCCACCCGTTTGGTCAGAATTGGCCCAAATGGCACAAAAATATCGTACAAAAAATCCAAAAACTTATATGAAAAGCTTTATTCCTATAGATTCTGGCTAACTTTTTCAACTTTTTCTTTCAGAAAGCAATACATCACCATTACCTTAATGTCCATGTGAAATATGAACGTTGTAGCCCCACCCGTTTGGTCAGAATCGGCCCAAATGTCACGAAAATATTGCACTAAAAATCGAAAAAAATTGTAAAAGTACGATATTCATGAGAAATATTTCTTCGATTGTACCCAAAAACGTAGCAAGTCTAAGTTCAGAGATTTCGAAGGTCCCCTCCAATTTTCATCAAGATCGGATATGCTGTTTGCCCGGTAGAGAGCAAACAAACAAGACAGAAATACAAACAAAAAAAACAAAAAACAAAAAAACATTGGAGCTAAATTTTTTGAGGGGTCAGTGAAATTGAAGTCTTCGCTTCACTCGCTTCGCTCGCTACGCTCATCCAATAATAATAGCTCTGTAAAGATCATTGTCTGCACTTTTTTAAAGGGAACAACAACAACAACAACAACAACAACATCAACAATAATAATTCATGATGAATACGAAATGATATTTTGCGCCATAGTTAGCTATAAAAATGATAACACAACAATCACTTATACATTATACTGTATTTTATTTATATAATAATACCAAATTGCCTTCAAGAGCCATTATCCTATACCAGAAGTATAAGGCATATTATAATGTTCATGACAGGCCATGCGCTTTCTCGGGTCTATGTTGACTAGAAAATATATATTTGGTTAAACCAGTAGACTCTATTGTAAAATAACTACAATAGTTATCTTTAGTAAAATAGTGTCCTACATTACGAAAAATAATTTCAGTAAAATATTATTTACACGTGGAATGAAAATCCACATTGTTTTACAGCTCTTTACCATATCTTTACGTACAGTCAAACGCGGCGCGCGCAATGTTTTGCCACCACCTAGTTCTTGGAACTGGCTTCACAAATATTGCCGAGCTTGAGTTGAGTCACTTGAGTTGAGTCACTTTTTTAATTTCTGTCTAAAGTACTAACATAACAGCGTCATAGTCGCCTACTATAAAACCAAGGTTAAACATACATATATAAATTTATATATATATATCACTACATTTTGTTCCAACATCATTTAGTTGGGTAAAGGGGTGTTTCCACCATTTAAATCTTGGGCATCACCGAATCAGCACCGGCCTGCCAAGCTCGGCACCTTATCTTCTTCCTCATTTTCTTGTCGTAACACCAACTCTCTCCACTTTTTCCTGTCCTCCCAACATCTTTCTCTCTCTTCAACCACTACCCACTCCTCTCCTCTCTCCTCCACATCTGCCTGTACTTGATCTTGCCATCTATCTCGAGGTCTTCCCACTCTTCTCATATCATTCTTTCGTTCAAATGCTTGTCTTGGGATTCTATTCTTCTCCATTCTTCTCATATGTGTCCGTACCATCGTAGTCGCGCCTTTCACATCTTGAACTTTAGGCTCTATACTCCTACTTTCTTCCTTATCATACTACTTCGTATCTTGTCCAACTTTGTCACACCTGCCACACTGCGTATGAGCTTCATCTCAGCTGCCTGTAGAGCACTTTCTTCCTTCCAGCCCATTGGCCACGTTGCAGCACCATAATATGTTAAAATGAGTAGGTAGAACATCTTATATAGGAGCATTTTGCATTTTTTAGGGAAATGCTCATTCCAAATTAACTTTCTTATCATTTGGTAAAACTTTTCTGCCAACCCCACTCCCTGCTTAACTTCATTCCCTACTTTTGCTTCATTAGTCACAATACTTCCTAGGTATTGGAATTCTTCTTTTTCCTCCAGTTCTACTCCCCTCAGTGTGATCCTATCTTTATTGGATGAGCGTAGCGAGCGAAGGGAAGATTCCATTTCACTACACTGGAGAAAAAAATCCGGAATGTTTTTTTTTCTTTCTTTCTGTTTGTATTATTGTGTGTCTGTTAGCACGATTCCGGCTAAACCGATACTCCAATTTCGATGAAATTTTATGGAGGCCTTTGAAATCTTTGAACCAAGAACTGCCACTTTTTTGAGCGCAATCGTAAAATTATTTCTTATGAAAATCGTAATTTTACGATTTTTTTCGATTTTTAAAAAAATTCTTCGACTTATAACACCTACATGCTTTATTCGAATGTAATGATTTTTTCACAGAACCTTTATTTTATGAATTTATATATTCGTGTGAAATTCGAGCGCAATAAAAAATTATTTCTCATGAAAATTGCAATTTTACGATTTTTTATATTTTTTTAAACTTTCTTCGACTTAAAACACCTACATGCTTTATCCGATTGTAATGTTTTTTTCACAAAACCTTAATTTCATGAATTTATATATTCGTGTGAAATTTGAGCGCAATCAAAAAATAATTTTTCATGAAAATCACAATTTTACGTTTTTTTATTTTTTTATTTTACATTTCTTTGACTTATAACACCTACATGCTTTATCCGATTGTAACGATTTTTATACAGAACCTCTATTTTAAAAATTAATATATTGGTTTGAGCGCAATCGAAAAATAATTTCTCATGAAAATCGCAATTTTACGCTTTTTTTCGTTTAAAAAAATTACGCTCATCCAACAACGCGCCTGAAAAAGCGTTTGCGAAGCTTCCTAGTATCTTTGAGACTTTTTGACTCTTTGCATTACTAAAACCTCACTCTTCTTAATGCTAATATTCATTCCAAATTCTTCTGTCACCTCATTCCATTTATCCACCTTCTGATGCTTTTCTTCACCATTGTCTCCAAATTCTACGATATCGTCTGCATATATCATTGTTCTGGTCTTTTGTCCTTTTACTTCTTCTTCTGTTATATCTCTTGGGTGTACCCATTACAACGTCGAATAGTATTGGTGATAAGTACGCTCACTTGTCGTAGTCCTATATCCACTGGGAACCATTCATTTCACCGTATCTCGTTTGAACGCAACTTTCACACTTCCGGTACATTCTCTTTATTCTCTCTACTAGAGTTTCACTGATCCCTTTGTGTTTTAAACATGCGCATACTTTCTCCCTTGGCAGGGGATCATGTTGCCTTTTCCAAATCCAGGAAAACCATATATATATATACTCTTACCCTCAAACCACTTCTTTTCCATTCTTTGCCGTAGAGAAAATATTAGGCCGATTGTGGACCTTCCCCTTCTGAATCCATATTGTTCTTCCCTAAGCTCTGCTTCTACCAATTGACGGACTCTCCTTTCCATTACCCTCTCATATATTTTTGCTCCTTGACTTTGTAAGGTGATTCCTCTGTAGTTATTGCATTCTTTCCGATCCCCTTTTTAAAATGGGTACTATTACTCCTCTTAACCAATCATTTGGTACCTTATTTAGTTCCCAAGCCGCTTTCACAACCCTGTACATCCAGTTAACCCCAGTTGGTTCTCCTGACTTAATCATTTTAACAGAAAACTCGTCAGGTATTAAGGCCTTCCCATTTTTCATTCCTTTTATTGCTGTGAGTACGGTACTTCCTCCTTCGATACAGTGCCATCCTCCCATTCATTGGTTATCTCACTGTTCCCCTCCACTTCATAAGTTAACTTGTAACTTCTATATCTCACAGCATTCACAGCCGAAGACATTTGAAGGAGAGCTTGGCTGCCGTTTTTACAATTTTTTGTAATTGGGGGGGATCTTTTTTACTCAAATAGTATTGCTATTTGAGACAATAAACCACAACAATAACACACAATACAACTAACACAATAAAGGACATTTTTTTTTACAAAAAAAACGTGCTTTATGAGGGATTTGAACCCACGTCCTCGTAGAGCAAGCTTTGGACCAAAGGCCTAACCCCAAGGTCACAAAATGTATAGACTAGGAAGCTTCGCAAACGCTTTTTCAGGCGCGTTGTTGGATGAGCGTATGTTTTTTAAACGGAAAAAAAGCGTAAAATTGCGATTTTCACGAGAAATTGTTTTTCGATTGCGCTAAAATTACACACAAATATATAAATTCATAAAATTAAGGTTCTGTGAAAATATCATTACAATCGGAAAAAGCAGGTAGGTGTTGTAAGTCGAAGAAATTTTTTTGAATCGAAAAAAGCGTCAAATTGCGATTTCCATGAGAAATTATTTTTCGATCGCGCTCAAATTTCACACCGATATATAAGTTCATAAAATTAAAGTTCTTTAAAAAAATCATTAGAATCGGAAAAAGCAGTAGGTGTTATAAGTCGAAGAATGTTATAAAAATAAAAATAAATCATAAAATGACGATTTTCATAAGAAATATTTTTTCGATTGCGCTCAAATTCCACACGAATATATTAATTCATAAAATTAAGGTTCTGTGAAATCATTACAATCCGATAAAGCATGTAGGTGTGTAACAAGTCGAAGAATTTTTTTAAATAGAAAAAAATCGTAAAATTGCTATTTTAATGAGAAATAATTTTTTGATTGCGCTCAAAAACGTGGCAGTTCTAAGTTCAGAGATTTCGAAAGCCTCCAGAAAATTTGATCGCAATTGGGGTGTCGGTTTAGCCGGAATCGTGCTAACAAACAGACAAAAATACGAAAAAAAGAAAGAAAAAAAAACATTCCGGATTTTTTTCTCCAGTGTAGTGAAATGGAATCTTCGCTTCGCTCATCCAACTACATATGAATTCAATTTCACACAGTTGCATATCATAGGTAGGCCTATCCTTGAAAAGGCGTACATCAAACATGCAAAATATGCATAAAAATCCTGTCTATTTCATTTGATTTAGGCTATTGTATCAACAGTAAGGTGACCATATTTTAAAAGTTACAAACGGGGACAACTAAAGTGTAATATGTACTTTGTACTCTATGGATGATTTTGGGGTCTGGGGCAGAGCCCCAGCCGCTGGAGGCAATCTTTTTTTGAGATATTTTTGGTCAAATGCCCAGAAAACAGCTTTCTGACATGAAAAAATGAACTAAAAATGGTTTTAATGTGTACATTTTTGTAGTCGTAAAATCTTTATCTAGTGGTTTAAAAATGGTGGTAAAAAAAAATACAAGAACTCTGCAAAAAATAATGCGTGTAATGTATTGATGAGGGCATCATACTGACGAAGTTCTTCTAATCAATAATAATGAAGATAATTGAAAATGCATTGAATGGCTCGTTGGTCTTGTGGTTAGCGTATCTGCTTCCAATGCAGAAGTCCGGTTATTCCCACTAAAGACAGAAGTTTTTAACTCTGATTTGGACTCAGTCGCAGCGTTTGCTAGGAGTTTGTAAAGGTGACTTTGAGCCGTCTACAACGAAGCACATAATAAATTACAGATTTGTTCTGAATCGGCCTTTTGATTCTGGTTGATTCGCGTGTTTGCACTGTCCATACCACTGATGCTTATATTCCTATTAAAATATCGATCTTTAATTGGTTATCGCTCTCGTGATTGCGTCGGGGCCTGCAGGGTTGGCTTGGTCGCTTTGATTTAAAGTCCCCCACTGAAAATCAGTTATATAACTGAGTGGGTAGACTCTAAATAAAATTTATTTATTTATTTATTTATTTATTTAATTTGTATAATATGCATGATTTATCTTTTAAAACATTAAGTCTTTGCAACGAAATAATAAGTGTAGGTATGTGATTGGATGAGCGAAGCGAAGGTTCCATTTCACTACACTGGAGAAAAAAAATACGGAATATTTTTTCTTATTTTTTTTTTGTATTTTTGTCTGTTTGTTAACACGATTCTGGCTTAACCGATACTCCAGTTGCAATGAAATTTTCTGGATGCCTTCGAAATCTCTGAACTTAGAACTGCCACGTTTTTGAGCGCAATCGAAAAATTATTTCTCATTCTCACAGGCATACTGTTTGTTAGATGTCATCTTATGTATATATTGCCATATTTATATCTCTCAGGCCTATGACAAGTTTCAATATTGCATTTTATTGAGCTATTACCTTTTCTCTTTTTGTAAAATGTTTATATCTGAAACTTT
This sequence comes from Sweltsa coloradensis, assembly GCA_024449915.1. Taxonomy (NCBI): domain Eukaryota; kingdom Metazoa; phylum Arthropoda; class Insecta; order Plecoptera; family Chloroperlidae; genus Sweltsa; species Sweltsa coloradensis. The sequence continues at coordinate 95,764 of JAMZAV010001723.1, forward strand.
AACACATCCAGTTGTAAAACTATTTTTGGAGTGGTTTTGATCTTTGCACCGATAGTCATAACTTAATTGTTTTTTATCTGTAGTTCTATTTATACATAGCCATGTTTATGTCCCTTATGACAAGTTTCAATATTCAGGTGCCTAGTGCACCACAATGAATGTAATTATGATTGTAATTATGAAACGCTCAATAAATTGAAATTGAATTGAAATTGAAATTAAAATCGCAATTTTACGATTTTTTCGATTTTTTTAAAATTTCTTCGACTTATAACACCTACATGCTTTATCTGATTGATGATGATGATGATGTTGATGAATGATGTTTTAACAGAACCTTAATTTTATTAATTAATATATACGTGTGGAATTTGAGCGCAATTGAAAAATCATTTCTCATGAAAATCACAATCTTATACTTTTTTTCGCTTAAAAAAATTCCTTTAACATATTAACACCTACATGCTTTACCCGATTGTAATGATTTTTTCACAGAACAACAGAAAATCTGCATAACACATGACAGCTCAATGCACCAATTACGCTCATCCCACAACGCGCCTGAAAAAGCGTTTGCGAAGCTTCCTAGTGTGTAACGCCAAGAATAGATATTAACGTTTTTACACTCACGCACGACCCGGCACCTCCACCAAAATCATTGAATAATACTCACACACCCCTTGAGAAAATAAAAATATCTTCTTGGAAGTTGAACAACTATTACAATGGTATTACTGTTAGTATTTACTAGGAAGCTTCGCAAACGTTTTTCAGGCGCGTTGTTGGATGAGCGTATGTTTTTTAAAACGATAAAAAGCGTAAAATTGCGATTATCATTAGAAATTATTTTTCGATTGCGCTCAAATTTCACACAAATACATAAATTCATAAAATTAAGGTTTTGTAAAAATATCATTGCAATCGGACAAAGCATGTAGGTGTTGAAAGTCGAAGTTTTTTTTTAACGAAAAAGACGTAAAAAAGCGATTTTCATGAGAAATTATTTTTCGTTCGCGCACAAATTTCACATTAAGATAATTAAAATTGTTCTGTGAAAAAATCATTGCAATCGAATAAAGCATGTCGGTGTGATAAGTCGAAGGCATTTTTTTAAATCGAAAAAAAATCGTAAAATTGCGATTTTAATTGGATGAGCGTAGCGAGCGAAGTGAAGATTCCATTTCACTACACTGGAGAAAAAAATCCGGAATGTTTTTCTTTTTTTTCTGTTTGTATTATTGTGTGTTTGTTAACACGATTCCGGCTAAACCGATACTCCGATTGCTATGAAATTTTATGGAGGCCGTCGAAATCTCTGAACTTAGAACTGCCACGTTTTTGAGCGCAATCGAAAAATTATTTCTCATGAAAATCGCAATTTTAAGATTTGTTTCGATTTTTTAAAAATTTCTTCGACTTATAACACCTACATGCTTTTTTCGATTTTAATGATTTTTTCACAGAACCTAAATTTCATGAATAAGGATATTCTTGTGAAATTTGAGCGCAATAGAAAAATTATTTCTCATGAAAATCGAAATTTTACAGTTTTTTTTCTTTTTTAAAACAATTCTTTGACTTATAACACCTACATGCTTTATCCTATTGTAATGATTTTTTCACAGAACCTTAATTTTATGAATTAATATATTCGTGTAAAATTTGAACACAATCGAATAATTATTTCTTATGAAAATTGAAATTTTACGATTTTTTTCTTTTTTTAAAATTACGATTAATAAAAACAAATAAAAAAATAAAGTTAATTTGTAATTTAATTTAATTTACTTTCAAAAAAATCTTCGACCAAGTAATCATTTTTTCACAGAACAACAGAAAATCCGCATAACACATGGCAGCTCAATGCACCAATTACGCTCATCCAACAACGCGGCGGGACTTAAGCGTTTTCCTAGTGAGTAATAATTTTTTGATTGCACTCAAAAACGTGGCAGTTCTAAGTTCAGAGATTTCGTAGGCCTCCAGAAAATTTTATCGCAATTGGAGTATCGGTTTAGCCGGAATCGTGTTAACAAGGGAAACGCCAAAGTCGTTGTAAGACGAGTGAGTGAGCCATGTGTTGAGTACCCGGTAACATTCCTTTTCTTCCCCCTACCTTAGGCCTCCCTAGCCTATCATAGGCTAGAGTGGAGCATTATGGCCTAAACTATGACTTAAACTTAAATACCCTATTATTTATACGAATATTATAATCAAACTTAAATGCAATATTCCCGCGTACTCAACACATGACTCTCTCACTCGTCTAACAACGACTTTGGCGTTTACTTAGTCGAGTTGGCTTAAGCGCCCTTATAGCCCAAATGTGGGAGACGTGGGTTCAATGGTCGGGAAAGATTTTGTAATTTCTGGATTGTATTTATTAAAATATTTAACATGTTTTGAAATGCATATAACGCAGTGTAGTCCATCATCTGTGACAATACCATGGAAAACATAGCCAGTACGAAATACGTGAAAATATTGCAAGGTTTACTCAATCTACGAGCGGAATTTGGGGGTACCTTGACGTCCAACATTCGACTAACCTTGGACACGGCATTTCACAGCCAGCTAAATAACAAACAAAAAATATTATTTCAAAATGAAAACCATTGTCGTTAAAATAATTTCCATACATTTCAACGTATTTTTCAGTTTTTTATTTCTTGCAGGTTTAAAATCGTAACGGATTGTGCTCATTTTGTTAGCAGTTCTCAGTTACCTGGTCACGGATGTCTGTTTAAAATTTCAGCTCAGTCTATTTGGCCGTTCGGCCGTATGGGACCGGACAGACAACAGACAGACAGACAGACAGACAGACATTTAACATTTAACATTTAACATTTAACATTTAACAGAATTAATCACGACCAAGGCCCGATCGAGTAGCGTTGTAGACTACGTTCGCTGCGCTCACTCGTCTAACAAACAGACAAAAATACAATAAGAAAAAAAAACATTCCGGATTTTTTTCTCCAGTGTAGTGAAATGGAATCTTCGCTTCGCTCGCTACGCTCATCCAATCAGAGGAGTGTATTTCTTCTAGTACTAGGAAAACGCTTAAGTTCCGCCGCGTTGTTGGATGAGCGTAATTGGTGCATTGAGCTGCCATGTGTTATGCGGATTTTCTGTTTTTCTGTAAAAAAATTATTACTTAGTTCTAGATTTTTTTAAATTAAATAAAATAAAATAAAAAATAAACATAATTTTTTGATTGCGCTCAAATTTCACACGAATATCTTAATTCATAAAATTAAGGTTCTGTGAAAAAATAATTGAAATCGGATAAAGCATGTAGGTGTTATAAGTCGAAGAAATGTTTTAAAAATCGAAAAAAATCGTAAAATTGCGATTTTCATGAGAAATAATTTTTCGATTGCGCTCAAAAACGTGGCAGTTCTAAGTTCAGAGATTTCGAAGGCCTCCATAAAATTTAATGGCAATTGGAGTATTGGTTTAGCCGGAATTGTGTTAACAAACACACAAAATTACAAAAAAGAAAAATAATAATAAAAAAAAAATCCGGATTTTTTTCTTCAGTGTAGTGAAATGGAATCTTCGCTTCGCTCGCTACGCTCATCCAAAAACATAGTCCTTCCACATGGTACTGACTGAATACCGGGACATTTTCCCTCCAAAATTGCAAACCGGTACAAATACAACATTTTAATGAGTCTCTCGGAACAACCGGTACAAGTGTTCTGAAAACGGTACTGTGCCGGTCAAACCGGTACGTCTGGTCACCTTAATTAACAGCATTGTGTAGTTACAGTTCTCACTGCAAATGAATCATGATATAATACGGTACGGCCTACCTATCTTAATGTAGGCCTAAGCATAATTTTATTTATTTATTCCAGAAATTCAATCAATTGCACAAAACCAGCCATGTTTGTGAGCTCTGGCATACACTGTCCAGACAATCTTGGAGTAGTATGTTCAATCCCTGGGCATGGCTCCTGCAGCCACACAGTGTCAAGTGACCCGCTCATGTACTTCCGCTACTCGGACTGCAACACGGTTGCCGACGGCAGCGACGACGGAGACTGCAGCTGTCCACCGTCAAGTCCAACTGGATGTGGGCCGGTAAGCAGACCGCTGCACGTTTGTTTCACCCATCTTGCACATGTTATTTGTCTGAAAACATAGGCCTACTCTGGCAGAAAAGATCTGACTGACAAATGATTCAAGATAATGTGATATACTGTTATACATGAGAGAGGTTCTTTATTAAGATTTGAATTAAGCTTCCACACCCTTTAGAAAGTTCATGATACACAATTTAAAAATATTACAAACATGCTCAAAATTAGGTCAAAACTGCCATTTTGTAAAAAAAAAAAAACATACTTAAACGCATTCAAAGGTTCTGAAAATTGAATAGCATATTATAACGGCTTATATATCTAGCTTTCCTTTACAATCCATAGTTTACGTTATTCTTTGGCTCTGTTACTAGGCTATGTTTTTTTTAAATCCAATACCAGTGTCGACCAGACTTTTTTCCTTGAGCAATGTTTTATGCCCAATTCTGGCCGAGAAGTGCCTCCAGGACCCTTATTCTGTTTCTCTCACGACTCAAAACTGAGTCGAATTTCCAGTGAGAAGTGACAACTGCGATTCTGTTTCAATTAACATGGCCGCTAATTCCGCTTGTCGAAAAAATTCGAAACGCAAGAAAAATCTCTGCGAGATGTATTCTTATGCACGTAATTTGTTGATGAGAACTTGGGGCGGGCTCAGATTAGTCCGTGAAATGTACTAGGCTGACGACAACAACAACAACACGATATGTCAAACCAGTAAATAACGGTTGCAGGCCCACTTTTCGCTTGTAAGCATCCCAATTCCACTTTTACTGATATAATAGTGGGTGTGAGGTAAGAGGACAATAAATACACAATGCAAATATATCACACAACTTTCACATATATAACCTAACTTTTTCCATTACCTCCCTAACTGGTTGCTTTTATAAACATCCGACTTTTTGTCTTTACATATAGTGGTGCATTTTTAGTAACTGTCTCCTCATTCGCCTAGAGATCTCAATTTTCGAAAACTAGAACTTCCGGTTAACATAGATCTCATTTTGCAAACAGAATCGCTTGCTTGTCACTTTTCGAATTTTAGTGAAGTGAAACACTTTTACAAACGTGACATCGAAGAGTTGACGAAAAGAAACAGAACAAGGTTCCAGGCAAAAGACCCCACCAAAACTAAAACCACTCTGGATTACAGTTAGACATAACTCAAGAAGCTGCAAAACACAGTACCGGTATTTCATAAGTTTGTTACTTGCTATGGCTTGTTATTTTTGCAATTAATTCTAGTAGCTCTACTCTGCGCACGCTCTAATTTGATTTTATTGGTTTCTGACATTGGATTCCAAGCAGGGCATGCATACGTTAGTTGGGGTCTTAAAAGTGCAAGATACACTGTTGATTTGAACATTGACCAGGTTTTGAGCAATAAAAAAAAACTAACCAAAATAACTGCCGAACGGCCTTTGCTCAAATGAAATATGTGTGTGTTCCTATTCAAATAGTTTGATATGATGCCTAGTAAGTAGTAATTATACCTGATTCTTTGAACTAGGTGTTTTTGACAATGCAAAGCAAATTTTTACACTTGTTTTTGGATTAAGTTTCATTTCATTCTTACCCATCTCTTCACCTAGCTTATCTGCCCTGGCACTTCTCTAGCTCTCTCCCCATGCTTCTTAAGTCTCATTTTCTTCTTCTTTTTTCTTAAATACCGGTACTTGTTTCATACATTCTCTTGTGCATTCTTTCGTCCATCATTCGTCACGTACGTGTCAAATTATCTCAGCCTTGTCCTTCCCATCCCGTCACCTAGCTTATCTGCCCTGGCACTTCTGCTATGTTCATGTTTCTGATTCTGTCCCCCACCATGATCCCCAGGAATCTCATCTCTGTTGGTGCTTTTCTCTATCTCCCCTACACCAGCGTTCTGCCGTTAAAGTAAGGATCGGTATGAAAGAGGTCTTGTACATAGTGTCATCCACTGAATGGGAGTTTCCCTATCCCACATCAGGCCCTTCATACACGGATCTAGGTTCTAGGTGCCCGTTAGGGCGCCGCAGCCAAGCCGTGGCGCGCTACACACTCAGGCACCTTATACAGCAAGCAGAGTTGGGGTGTTTTCATGGTGAAACCCAACCGTCATGAAAACATTGAAACGTGATGTGAACTTGAAAACTATCACAATCGAGGGGATTTAGGTACCTGACAACACATGCCAAATTTGGTTGGTGTACGAACATTCCTTCTTGGTGAAAAAATGACTTGAAACATGCTCAAAATCACTTTAAGGATGTTAGTAACTACTACTACTACTACCACTACCACTACCACTACCACTACCACTACCACTACCACCACTACCACTACCACCACGACCACTACCACTACCACTACCACTACCACTACCACTACCACTACCACTACCACTACCACTACCACTACCACTACCACTACCACTACTATTACGAAACAATAACTACCCGTTTAAAGCTCTATAACTAAAATGATCTGTGACAAGTTTTAAGATGAATATTGATACTAAATTTACTTTATTCAAAGGAAAAAGCTCTACAATTTAGTTTGATCAAGTTGCTCGTAACTAGGGCCTTTGAGAATACACAAATAAAAAACAAGCGCACAAATGCCTTTGAAATATAATGAATGGCCACTGCCATCTCATCTTTTAAGTCTACTTTTCCCAACATACTCCCACCTTTCATTTTGACATAATAATGACAGCAAATGAAACAATAATATTTTGACCATGACAGTCTACTGTGGGTATGTGACATCACTCTTGCGGCTCGTGTGCGAATTGCATCATCTTCACTGCGTTGTAGGTCGGGAAGATTTGACACTTCTAGGGGATATAACCGTTGTATAGGACGCACCAAGATTCCATGCTGCGTCTTCACCCGAGCCACTCTGACGTATCCGTCTTTGCGGGTAGAAGATCCAACACTTTTGCCATTGGCCAGTCCAGTCTCTTTTTATTGTCGGCTCCCACAAGCACAATCTCGCCGACTGATAGTTTCCTGTGTCGTTCACTTGCCTTCCCGCGTTGTACCAGTTGTCCCAAATACTCTTTCCTAAACCGGCTTCGTAGATGGTCACGGACAATTTGTCTATAACGGAAACGGCGTTGGAAACCTTCAGATTCCAACATATCTAAATCTGGCACGTTCTGTTCGCGAATATCATTCAGAAACATCGCCGGAGTTAAAGGTATCAAATCGTCTATGTGTCTGTAATGTAGGTGAGAGGTCTCCCATTGATGACTGCCTCAGCATCACACAATACTGTAGAAAGCTCTTCGTAGTTCAAAGAAGACTTTCCTAGCACGCGCTTGAGTATTCCTTTTACTGAGCGAATGAGACGCTCCCACCATCCTCCCCCATGCTGCTGATGGAGGGTTGAATTTCCAGTGAATTTGTCCACTGCGAATTCATTCTTCACCTTATCCCAGTCCAACTCTTGAAGAGCATTAGCACACCCAACAAAATTGGTCGCGTTGTCGCTATAGACCGTAGTGGGCCTTCCTCGGCGAGCCACAAATCTTCTTACTGACTGAATAAAAGCCTCAGTGCTAAGTGAGCTTACAAGTTCCAAGTGAATAGCTCGGTATACTGCACATGTAAACAACACTAGCCAAACTTTACTCTTATCCTTAAGATACATTGGGCCAGCTAGGTCCACTCCAACAATCTGAAACACTGCTGCGGTGGTTACTCTGTCTTGAGGTAATGGAGCTGGGTAAGTCGTTGAACTCTTGGCTGCAAATCTTCTACATCTTGGACATTTCAAACAGATTCTTTTTATTGTTTGTCTGCTTTTCACAATCCAATATTTTTCTCGCAATTTTCCCATTAGAAACTGTACTCCTGCGTGACTGTTCTTGAGATGTTCTTCTCTGATGATCATATTCACCACTAGATGTTTGGACGGTAGTAGCACAGGGAATATGAAATCAATGATATCATCTTCATAGTGAGTCTTGTCTTCACTCGTAATAGTCCGTCTACCCCTTTAAATACTTGAAGACCGCAAGCCACTTCTCCTTCATAACGAAAAGATTCTGTTGAATTTTGATTAGTAGATCTCTTCCTGCTGCGTTGAGCTCGTCGACTGTCAGTGCACCCTGGCACTAATCTTCTTGCGAGACTTGTTAATAAATCTCTGCATCCATGCTGTGACCTTCACTAACCGATTGTATGATGAGAACCTTGTTATGTTCCATGGGTCGTCTTCACCGGTTGTCACGTGCATGGCGTTCATTACTTTCTTTTTCTGTTCACAGAACACTAATTCCTCGTTGAATTTAGTTTCTCCCACTGGCCATTGTGAAGCATGTTCTTTGAGCCACTCCGGTCCCTCCCACCATCTCGAATGTACAAGGTCTTGTGAGCTGCATCCTCTGGATGGAAGATCAGCAGGATTGAGAGAGCCTGGTACATGCCTCCAATTTTCCGGTTTAGTGAGATTGCATATCTCTTTTACCCGATTTCCAACGAAAGTGCCCCATTCATCATTCCTCCGTATCCATGCTAACGCTGTCGTTGAATCACTCCAAAAATGGAAATCAGTTTTGTCTTCTATATGCAAAGATTCTGTACTGATTCCGATAAGCGACTTCTCATTAGACAGCTCATTAACTCCAATCGAGGTATTGTTGATTTCTTCAGCGGGGCTATTCTTGATTTAGCTTGTATAAGTTGTACAGTAACTCCCTCAGACGACTCTGTTCTGAGAAAAACTACTGCAGCATATGCATATCCACTTGCATCACAAAACGTATGGAACGACTGTGAACTCACATAGCTTCCTACGTTCGCTATGTGTCTTGGAATTTTAATATTCGATAAGAATCGAATCTCGTTCAGCCATTTTAGAAACTTCATTGTAGATTCTTCATCCAGGAGTACATCCCATCCCATCTTACTAATCCACATTTCTTGCAGCATTAGTTTTGGTAGCAGTATTACTGGGCAACATATTCCTAGTGGGTCGAAAATCTTTTGAGTCATAGATAAAATTGTTCGTTTTGTCACTTCCTGAACAGATTTCGATGCTGGGTATATCAACACTCAAACTGTCCAGATGACGATCCCAATTCAACCCCAAAACAGAAGTATTCTGCCGTCTTCCATTTCAGAGTCTTCATCTTTCGAATATTTCCACATTCTTAGGTCCATCTTAGCGTCTTCAAACAGTTTTACTGATTCCTCCCGAAATTGGCAAACTTCTTCTACTGTATCGACGGAAGTTACACAATTGTCAACATAGAGCGAATCTTGAAGTTTCTTGGCAATGACACTTTATCTTCAGGTACTTGGTTGTTCAAGTGATAATCTATGACACTACCAAGTAAGAATGGACTACAGTTGAGTCCAAAAAACTACTCTTTTGTGTCTGAACACCTTAAATGGCGCTTCATAATCACTCTCCCACCATAAAAACCGCAGAAAATCTCTGTCCTTCTTGTGTATTTCAATCATGAGAAATGCCTTACGAATGTCTGAAGTGACTCCAATTTTCTTCTCTCGGAATCTTGTTATCATTGAAGGTATCAACTCTATGAGGTTCGATCCCTTCTCCAGACAATCATTTAGGGAGGGTGACTTGTTGCATTTACTTGATGCATCAAATACAGGGCGAACTGGCGTTGTGAGACTATCTGGCTTGAAAACTGGACGATGAGGCAAATAGTGACTTGGTGTTTCTATCTCCGCATCAGGTACTTCCTCGATTATCCCTTCTTGAAGCCAGTCTTTAAAAATTCTCCGTAAAGTTCCAGTTTCCCTTCTTTCTTTAATTTATTTGAGGCAACAACAAGCCTTTTTCCGGCAACTTCCCCATTTGTAGTAGAGGGGGGTGACCGTCAATCCAGGGTAAAGCCACCAGATACCTCCCCTCTTCTGTGCGCGACACTGTTTTCAGAAAATGATCTTTCGTTGCAGCCGCGGCTTCTTCCTTGGTAACCCTCTCTATAGGATCGCTAATACCAATGGATTCTAGCTCCCATAACTCTGCAACAGATGCATCACTGACTTTCATAGATGTCACTAACATTGATACGTTTGTATCTTCAGCCGGGTTCTAATACGTCCCATCAGCGTCCAACCTAGTTCCGTTTCTACTGCTGTCATACCATTGTCCAACTTGTATATACGTCCAGTGAGTATCTGTCCGTATACATCAGCTCCAAGTAACAATTCAATGTCACTAGGCCTACCCTTTCCTATATCACTAACCCAAATATGATTAGTTCTCAATTGATTCATCCATTCTCCTTTAGCAACTCGTGGTATTTTCCCGCAAATCTACTTTGACTTAGGACATCAATGGAAATAGGCCTACTAGATAACCTCCAGGCTTCGAGAGTTGGAGTTGAAACTTATCATGAGACTTGGGCTCGGTGTGGTACCACCAAACAATGAATGTGTGATTGTCTCTTACCATGAGATACAAATCCAAGCTGATCTGCTGTTGACTTCAGTACATACGAGCGTTGAGATCCAGTATCAATAAGAGCTCTAACTGTCCTTGACTCTCCGTTAGTAACAACATCAACCAACAGAGTCATAAGAACAATGTCACTTGTACAGATCTGGTTTGACCTTGAACTTTGCACTGTCTTCTCCACACTAGTAGACGTAGGTATGAGACTTCTCATATTTTATGAGAAGGCAATTTAGGACACATCAAAACCAAATGTTTCTTAGCACACAGAGAACATCTAATGACAGCTTTGCATTTCTTGGATACATGATTAGAGCGGAGACAAGTAAAACAACATTATTCTGTGTGAGTTTGTGTTTCTTATCGGCGATGGACATGTCTTGTGCCCGAACACAATCACGACTTTCGTGATGTTTCTCGCAAAATACACACTTCACACTATCGCCATTAAATAGCCCTGCAGCTGTAGGCACAACAAGATCATAAACGTCATGTTTAGTCTTGTTCCCTTTCTTCATGTCTCTAACTCCATGTACCGGTACAAACTCAGATTTGGCTAGATCTATCCTTACTTCGCTTTCAACTTCTCTGTTGAGGAATTCCATTAGACACGATAGGCGATTTTCACCTGCCCCACCGTGTATCGCTCCTCGAGACGATAACGAGCTTCTCAGCCAAGCCCTAAGAGTTTCATCAGGTAGACTTGACTCTACAAGAGGAAATAGTACTGCAGCACATTTATCGGTAGTCAGACCCAGTGTATCTAATGCCCTTAACTGACCTTCTATTTTATCAAAGATGCTGGAAAGCGTTGGTTTCTCTTTGTTAGAGACGTTGCTGATTACTAACTTCAGCAGCTCTCTAACATAAACTTCAATTAAGAGATCCTCCTTACCGAATCTTTCTTTCAGTGCAACTATTACCCTCGCATAGTTTTCGCCTGACTGAGGGTAGCTATCGACAAGCTCGCTAGCACGAGTTCCACTTATCATTGACTGGACCAAATACTGAAATTGTCACAATCATGAATCTCGGTGTCCTCGTGCACTTCCTTAAACTGTGACCAGAATGTCAACCACCCTGTCAGTTCACCATCAAACTTCTTAAGTTCTATCTTAGGTAGAGTAAATGTCCGATTGGACCCGGCTGTCAACCCCACACGTTGGTACACTGACATCTCTATTTACATAAGTGAGAGCTCTACCAACTTTACTCCTTACCTCTGCCAGACGATCTTCATAGCCCTCAATGGCTTCGCTTTCCATGGAATAATCCTCGTCACTACAGTCATCATCCAGAAGACTTTCTAAATATTTAGAGTCCAGCTGCCTCAGATCGGTCATAACCTTCTCCAGTTTTGCTAACTTCAGAGACAAGGTGTCTTCATCTGGGGAAGCTTCAGCAAGCTCCTGCTTGACCTCATGTAGTGTCCTGGTAAACGAAGCCCGCACAGGCGTACGCATCTTCTTGAGTCGATCCATAATATCAAACCACTATCACAAATCACGTCGGGGTCACCAAAAATGTTACGAAACAATAACTACCCGTTAAAGCTCTATAACTAAAATGATCTGTGACAAGTTTTAAGATGAATATTGATACTAAATTACTTTATTCAAAGGAAAAGCTCTACAATTTAGTTTGATCAAGTTGCTCGTAACTAGGGCCTTTTGAGAATACACAAATAAAAAACAAGCGCACAAATGCCTTTGAAATATAATGAATGGCCACTGCCATCTCATCTTTTAAGTCTACATTTCCAACAACTACTACCTAATTCGTCAGTTTCAATTGCCCAGCGATTCTGACCAAACGGGTGGGGCTACTACTTTCATATTTTACATGGACGTTAAGGTAATAGTGATGTAATTCCCTTTGAAAGAAAAACTTGAAAAAAATTGCTGGAAGGCTTCCAAACAAAGGTTTTAAAATAAGCCTTTACAGGAATACAATCATCAAGTAACTATAGTTAATTGACAATAATCGCCTACATTGTTTTTGTTTACAACAAGCAAGTCTTTGGGCCACTTGATTTTTACATTCTATTGTAAAATTGGTAATACCATAGAAATTATTCGATTTTGATAAAATTATTAGGAAGCTTCGCAAACGCTTTTTTAGGCGCGTTGTTGGATGTGTGTAATTTTTTTTAAACGAAAAAAGCGTAAAATTGCTATTTTCATGAGAAATTATTTTTCGATTGTGCTCAAATTTCGCACCAAAATATAAATTCATAAAATAAGGGTTCTGTAAAAAAATCATTGCAATCGGATAAAGCATGAAGGTGTTATAAGTCGAAGAAATGTAAAAAAAAAAAAAAAACGAAAAATTGCGATTTTCATGAGAAATTATTTTTTGATTGCGCTCAAATTTCACACCAATATAGTAATTCATAACATTAAGGTTATGTGAAAAAATCATTACAATCGTATAAAGCATGTAGGTGTTAAAGTCAAAAGAAATTTTTTAAAAAATTTAAAAATCATAAAATTGGATTTTCATGAGAAAATTTTTCGATTGCGCATAAAAAAAAGTGGCATTTCTAAGTTCATCTAAGTTCAGAGTTTTTCGAAGGCCCTTAGAAAATTTCATTGCAATTGTAGTATCGATTTAGCCGGAAATCGTGTTAACAGACAGACAAAAAACACAAAAAAAAACGGATTTATTTCTCCAGTGTAGTAGAATGGAATATTCGCTTTGCTCGCTACGCTCACACAATTATATTTTTACAGATAATTTTGCAACGGAACTTGAAAAAGTTATGAGATCCCACACATAACAAAAACTTGTGAAAATACAGCCAAACCTTACACACTCAAAAGAAATGTTGATCTAAAAAAGGGCCACATCTACCCTTCACATTTTCGCATTCTTAATCATTTAAAAGTACCCGTGTCCCGTAAAAACATCCTTGAAAAGCTTGCAAATAGAATTTGCAACTATTAATGAAAACCTAATAGTTCATCCAAATTCTTTTATACAAATTCTATTTGCCAAGCTTTTTAAGGATGTTGTTACGGGACACTGTACGTTTATGAATTAAGAATGCGCAAAGTGGGAAGGGTAGATGAGCTTGGCCCTTTTTTAGATCTCATTTCTTTGAGTGTGTAAGGTTTGGCTGTATTTTACAAGTTTTTGTTATGTGTGGGTAGAAATTACTGGCCCTTTGCCTTATAATATTTTTAAAGGTAGTTCAAATTCTCCACCACTTTCAGGGTTTCTTTCAAAACCTTTTCTCCGCTTGCTCATTACGTCTCCTTCTCCTGGGATAGTTACACCATTTAATAAGTAGTAATCAACTTAGACCTGGACCTCTATGTTTTTCAAACAAAAACTCAGTGTCCTTTTCACCCCGATTTGTTTAATTCATCCAAAAATTATTAAGTTTTCCCCGTTGGCTTTGTACCCCCAACTTCAAGATATTTGGGGATATGGGTAGTCTATGATTCCATTTGTGCAAACATTTCTGCCACAGAAACCTTCCATTCACCTACAAATAGCTGCAGCGGCACACCAAATGCAGAACAATGGAAACATTTCAACGATCGAGCATCAATGGGCCAGAAGCAAAAGTTCAAGAACATCACCCAATGATGTCATTACTATGAGCAGTCAGCTACTCAAACCACACCATGTCCATGTTACAGCCCAAAATATGGGTACAGTATGGTAGACTTATTCTAGACTTATTCTCATAAATGTTTCTTGAAATGTTTTATCTTGAAATACTTATAGCAATGTTTCTTAAAACAAAAAAACTGGGTAGGCCCTAGCTGTTTTTCAAAAAACATTGTTGAGATGGTCTAAGGGTTGCCCGTACGGTTCAAGGTTCATTGATATATGGCACATATGGAAAAAGGGCAGTGGGAAGGTACTTGTCCCGGAGATTTTTTTATTTTAGATATGATGTTTTTTTTTTTTTGTTTTTTGTAGATTGAATTGTTACAGAAAAAAAAACTGAAAACCCAATCTATTAAAAACCCACATTTAAAAAGGCTATTCGACCGCTTTTTTCTATTTTCCACAAAATATGCTACCAAGTCAAAATATAGTGAATGGCTTTGAAACCTGGCTCATTAGAAATCAAAACTATTTTTTTCAAATTTTCTGATCAGGGCACACAGCTAATATTGCCACTTAAAAATAATTTCAAACTTCAATTCCCCCAAGCACACTATTCAACGTAGATAGTTGTGTTTTTAAGACATTAATTTTAAAACTGTTTTTCTAGAGGCTGACTGTGAGATTTTTTTAAAGAATTGTTTTCCCTGCGAATTATTTTGTTTGGCGGTACTAATCGGTTCAAAATACCGCCAAACAGAAAATTCGCAGGAAAGACAATTGTAAAAAAAACTTTTTTCTCCAGTCAGCCTCTAGAAAAACAGTTAAAAATAATGTCACAGAACACAACTACCTACGTTGAATGGTGGGGCTTGGGCGAATTGGGAAGTTTGAAATTATTTTGAACGAAATGGCGATATTAGCCGTATGCCCAATCAGAAAATTTTGAAAAAATAGTTTTGATTTTCTGAATGAAACAGGTTTCAAAGCCATTCACTATATTTTGACTTAGTAGCATATTTTGGAAAATAGAAAAACCACGTTGAATACCCTTTCAAGGGTTATTACCCACTAAAATTATTTTTTATACATTAATATAGAATATAGTTTATAATACTTTACTATAAAATGACAGTTTAAAAATTATATCTTGTAGACCTACCTATACCTATGAATGACTGACTGTAGGCCTACAGACATTTTTTCGTTAGTCTTGTTGTGTGGCTCGTTGGTCTTGTGGCTAGCGTATCTGCTTCCAATGCAGAAGGTCCGGGGTTCGATTTCCGCGAAAGTCAGAAGTTTTATAACTTCTGATTTGGACTTAAGTCCTTCAGTTCGTGTCTTAGAAGTTTGTAAACGGTGACTTTGGAGCCGTCTTAGCAACGAAGCACATAATAAATTCAAAGTTGTTCTGAATCGGCCTTGTTGATTCTGGCGTTGATCCGCGGGTGTTCGCACTGTCCATACCACTGATTGCTATCCCATTAAAAATATCGATCTTTGGTTGGTTATCGCTCACTCGTCGATTGCGTCGGGGCCTACATGGTTGGCTTGGTCGCTTTGATTTACTGTCCCCCACTGAAAATCAGTTATATAACTGAGTGAGTAGACTCTAAATACAATTTTATTTTTATTTTTTTAAGCTTTATGATCATGAAATTTTTGAAAATTTGTATTTTTGGAGAATTTCTTATAAATCAATTCAATTTTTTATTACCAAAATGAGCTTGCGCTCTTAACAGTGGTTTTGTTTGGGACATAACATTATTCAGATGTCAAATGATGGATACAGTAATTCGATATACTCTTAACTATTCTAAGATAGGATATAGTGGACCCTGATTTGCAATATTATATTATAAAGTAAGTAGTACATATTATGAGGCTTAAATCTAATTGCAGTGTGACCACTGCCTAAAAAAATAAGCGAGGCAGTGATTATTAACACAATAATTGAATCTGAGATATCCCTAGTTGTATAAAAGTAGATGTTCCATAATATTATTTAAAGGGAAATTTAAAAATAAATACATTAAGAAATAGTAGGTAAGTCTAGCTAGAATTCTAGGTGAAGCATCTTTCAGTATCATTTAATAATACGTTAGTTTTTACTTCCTGCTTGAATGCTTGTTTGCTGAGTTTTTTGATCGTCGTTGGCAGTTTATTGTACATAATGGAACCCTGGTTATTGACGTTAGATTTTCTATTTAAAAAAAATAATGTGTCCAATACGAAGATTTTCTTTAGTAGGGGTATAATAGTCGTGTGTGTCCCTGTTCAGTTAATAAGATAGATTTAGTTTAAGCATGTTATGTATAAATAATAAGGTTTGGTATTTATGAATAAGTAGGAGTGGTAGTACCATTTTGTTTTTGCTGTACATGTGCACCCGATGTATATCCATTGTGTAAGAAAAGATGTTGCGAATAGCTCGGTTTTGAATAATAGTCAATCGGTGTTAATGGATTGCTACGACTACGATCAAATAAGAAAGATGTCTGTTTTATACGAGTATTGGACTGACTTGAGGACAGATACATTAAAAGTATTGAGTATGCGTTTTGCTTTCAAGTTTCAAATACCCGTAAGGAGAGATCTCTTGGCCAAGGCGTTCCATGACAGGCTTTTTTTAATATTACCCCCCGGTACTTGATTGAGGTGGACCCCTAGAATTGGTGTATTGTTAATAGTTAGTTGGATAGCGTGATCGTTCAGAGAGATTGCGCGAATTGAAGATTATGTAGTTGATCTTCATTATGTTGAAGGACAGTTTATTTATGCGTAGCCATTCAGTTAATATTTCTAGGTCATCTTGCATCATGATAGCTAGGTCTTCTAGGCTTTTAGAGAAATAAAATAGATTTGTGTAATAATCTGCAAATGATTTTAATAGGCCCGGGTTGCCACTTTCAAGGATGTTATCCTTTTACAAAGATTTTTAAGGTGTCTCAATTGGATTCTAGGATTTTTGTTGGTAAAATCTCAGGATTTCCTATACCATAGCTAAAAATACATGAAATCAATACATTATTTTTAATACAGCCTAAAAAGCGAACAACAATGGGTAATAAAAACATCAGTAGCACTGGGTAATAGAAAACACACACATAACAAAAACTTGTAATTAAAAATACAGCCAAAACCTTACACACTCAAAAGAAATGAGATCTAAAAAATGGCCAAGCTCATCTTCCCTTCCACATTTGCGCATTCTTAATTCATAAACGTACAGTGTCCCATAACAGCATCCTCGAAAAGCTTGGCAAAATAGAATTTGCGATTATTAATTTAAACGCTATAGTTCATCTTTGTTCTTTTTTCTAATTAATTTAAACGTAATAACATGCAAATTTTATTTTGCTAAGCTTTTCGAGGATGCTGTTATGGGACACTGTACGTTTATGAATTAAGAATGCGCAAATGTGGAAGGGTAGATGAGCTTGGCCCTTTTTTTAGATCTCATTTCTTTTGAGTGTGTAAGGTTTGGCTGTATTTCTACAAGTTTTTGTTATGTGTGTGATCTCATTACTTTTTCAAGTTCCATTGCAAAATTATTTGTTAAAATATAATAATTGAATCAAAGTTAATTTTATTTCTATGGTATTAGCATAACAATAGGATGTAAAATATCTAGACCCGGATTCATGTACATCCTGGGTATAGGTGGTATAAACATGGTATAACGACGGTATAAGGACTGGTTAAGTCTAGGCAACTCACGGCCAATTAAAACTTTCCCATACAACAACAAACGCACAACTAATGTTATTTGACACCTTTTTCACTGCATCCACAGCCATGTAAATCATCAGATAATCAAATGAATATTGAAAATTTTCACCATCTTTTGTTTTACATTTTCATTAAAAGTGACAGGAGATTGCGTGAGTTTATTAAAAGAGAAGGAAAGGCTTATTATTGCCGTAAATTTAGGAATAGCCTAGGACTATCATACCATTGTTTATCTGCATTAGGCTTTTGGTAATCAAAACTAGTTATTTGTACGGGATGTGTCAGAACAAGGTTGTGCTGGCCTAGGGTTGGCTAAGAAAGGCCTAGGGCTTGTCAAACATGTAGTGTAAGTATTTATTTATCTAGTCCTATAGCCTAATGGAACTTTAGACCTACACTGTTGTATTATAAATAATTTTCTACATCTGGGCCTAGGCCAGGGACGGTTTCTGATTTGTTTTATGAGAGTATAATGACACCTTTTCTCGTTCCACACAAAGAAGAAAAATTTAAAATGTCCGCCATTTGTTTACGTAGCGCACTTTCCCGCCTAACTCTGCTTATACACGTCAACAAGTGTCAAGTAACTATAGTTACTTGTTGATTGTATGCCTAGTGTTAAGGCTTATTTTAAAACCTTTATTTGAAAGCCTTCCAACAAACTTTTTCAACTTTTTTTTTAAAAGAGACTATATTACTATAACCTTAATGTCCATATAAATATGAACATTGTAGCCCCACCCGTCTGGTCAGAATCGTGGGCGATTGAAACAGACGAATTAGATGTTAGCAGTAGCAGTAGCAGTAGCTAACATCCTTAAAGTGATTTTGAGCATGTTTCAAGCCATTTTTTCACCAAGAAGGAATGGTCGTACCCCAATAAAATTTGGCATGTGTTGTCAAGTACCTAAATCCCTCGATTGTGATAGTTTTCAAGTTTACATCACGTTACATGACGGCTGGGTAACACCTCGAAATCACCCCAACTCTGCTTGGTGTATAAGGTGCTTGAGTGTGTAGCGCACCGCGGCTTGGCTGCGGCGCCCTAACGGGCACCTAGATAATAAACCCAGGGAGTAGAGTAGTAGTAACGGTGGCAAAAACTAAAACATTGATACAAACAAATTCTAAAAAAAATCTGATTCCAAGGCCCATGCTCGCATGTTATGTTAGTTAAATTCTCAAAAATCAATCTGGCATAACGTATTATAGTAAGGAATCCTGAAAATTTCGATAATTCCTTCAAGTAATGCTACGCAAAATACTAAATAGCTATTTTCAAGGATTTCTCAGGATTTATAAAGTATCTCTCAAGGATATAAAATAATTATTTGTAGGCAACCCTGTAGTAGGCCCTTTATTCCGCCCGGCTAAGACGTTAATGAATACCACTAGGAAACTTCGCAAACGCTTTTTCTGGCGCGTTGTTGGATGAGCGTAATTGTTTAAAAACGGAAAAAGTGTAAAATTGCGATTTTCATAAGAAATAATTATTCGATTACGCTAAGATTTCACGCGAATATATTGAATCATAAAATTAAGGTTCTGCGAAAAATTATTGCAATCCGATAAAGCATGTAGATGTTATAAGTCGAAGAGAATTTAAAAAATTAAAAATATCGTAAAATTGCAATTATCATGACTCATGAAATAATTTTTTGATTGCGCTTAAATTTCACACGAATATATTAATTTATAAATATAAGGTTCTGTAAAAAAATCATTACAATCGGATAAAGCATGTAGGTGTTATAAATCGAGGAATTTTTTAAAATCGAAAAATAATCGTAAAATTGCGATTTTCATAAGAAATAATTTTTCGATTGCGCTCAAATTTCAAACGAATATAAACATTCATAAAATTAAGGTTCTGCGAAAATATCATTCCATTCGGATATATCATGTAGGTGTTAAAAGTCATTTTTTTTTAAATCGAAAAAAATCGTAAAATTGCGATTTTCATTAGAAATAATTTTTCGATTGCGCTAAAAAATGTGGCAGTTCTAAGTTCAGAGATTTCGAAGGCCTCCAGAAAATTTCATCGCAATTGGAGTATCAGTGTGGCCGGAATCGTGCTAACAGACAAACAAAAATACAAAAAGAAAGAAAAAAAACATTCCGGATTTTTTTCTCCAGTGTAGTGAAATGGAATCTTCGCATCGGCTACGCTCGCTACGCTCATCCAAAAAATAATAAAGGGCCAAGTATAGAAGCCTGAGTTACACCACAATTAATTTTCTCTGCGGTCCCTTTACTATTGCCTACCGTTACAAATTGTATTCTATCTTGTAGGTAGCTTCCAAACCAGTATAGTGTTATTCACATTCAAGTTTATGACGGAGAATATTATGGTCGTCCGTATTGAATGCTTTGTGGCTTGTGCAATGTGCAGATCAACAAATAACCCACTCGCATGGTTCCCTTTGATAGATGACGGAGAATGTTATGGTCGTCCGTATTGAATGCTTTGTGGCTTGTGCAATGTGCAGATCAACAAATAACCCACTCGCATGGTTCCCTTTGTCAACTCAAATCGGTCTTGGATTTTGGAGACTTTTTCTGTATCCATCACGATTTGTTTCACAGAACAGACAATATAATATTGCGTCATTATATCTCTCCCGCGCGTGGGTGGCTGCTATGATTGTAGCGACGAGTGTTTACTGGCTTAATGTAGGTCGTACTTTTAGGAAATTTTGACCTTGTGAAGTTTGATGCCAGCAGATGTTTGTTTTGGTAATCTACTATATACTTGTTTTGTGCATTTACAACACTATTCAGTGTCCGATATTTATTGCGTGTCAACTTGGATGATATTTGGTGTGAAGTGTAAGATGAGATAACAAGAAGTGGTAGATCACTTTGAATGTACATGAAAGGAATGTAGTACTCAATCAGTGTTCCTTTCCGCTTGATGTAGTTGCTCCGATCCCATGAATCGTGAGTCATAGTACACTAAAACGTACGTGCCCTTTTACCAACACCGTAATTTGCAACTGCCAATGATTTTCGGAATCATTTGACACCCATGAGGATAAATCAAACATTTTCTTCCCGCGGGTAGCCCGGGTAACGATCACGGTTACCCGGGTACAAAAATTTACGGGTATACATCCCTAATAGATACTAGAGCATCATACCAATTTAAAATAAGCATTTGGAAAATTGTGTCTTGCTTGAAAACTGTGTACAAATAAACACTCAAACGCGCTAAAAATATGCGTTTCAAAAATTACATCTCTTGGTAATCAGCATATTACTTTGACGTAACCACTTGCCCAATTACTAAACAAAATGTAGAGAATTTACAGAAGAGGTAGCCGAGTACGGCAATGACGGTCAATGTTTTTTCACCAAAATCTCTTAAGGTCACAGGGGTCAATGAGTGGCCCAATGTTATATTTCTAATGGGAGATTTTTGTTTGTGGGACCTAGCCTAGCTTCGGGTAATGGTGGACCCAATATTTTTTCTGTTACTTTCTAAATTCATAACTACCGGTACATAAGTTATTCAATTTTTTTTTTAGTATAGCGGGTGATTACCCTTGTGCTTGGCTATATGGCCTGGCACCAAGAACAACCTGAAAAGATTTTGAGCTTGTTCAACCTACTATTTTTATTTTATTCCATTCAGAAATGTTTGTTTACACCAACCAAATTTGGCATGTGTTGTCACTTGTCAGGTACCTAAATTCTCCCCGAATTATGATTGTACGTATTGATAGATTGGTAATACCAACTAACTGGACACTGCCTACAAATCACAAAGTTTTTTTTAACGCTTTCAAGTTCGTTTCACATTTCATGGAGGCTGGGTGACACCTTGAAAACACCCAACTCGGTATGTGCTTGATAAGTTGCCAGTGTGTTAGCACACTGCGGCTGTAAGCTGTTGATCTCCTCTCTCCTTTGTTATCATATTGATGGAGTAAAGCTAATTTCAGAAGTTGATTGTTTTTACCTGGAACATGAATTGAACCTGCACATTAGGGCCTACCCAAGGTACCAACAAAAAAATCCCGTTTATTTTATTTGTCTTCTATTTTTGTGTAGAGCCCCTGCCGACGAAGTATGTGCAGAAGCTCTAGGCATACCGACTCATGTTGGCACCACACGGCCCATTCTGGATCCCAAATCATGGCGTGTGGCTCGAGTGATGACATCAATCGGAACTTACCACTGTGAAGACTCTTGTGGATGCAATACATCCCCATCACTGAATCTAGAGGTGAACTTTAGTGTCGAGTATTGTGGCCCTAGTAGCCATGAATCTCCTAAGGAGATTAAGGAATCTGACGCAGCTAGCTTGTCCGACAGACTATCTGCCATTGAGGATGACCTTTCAGCTTTATTACCTCTAAAAAATAGTTTAGAGAAACGTTACACAGAAAATGAATACCCCGAAAGTCGAATGAGCCACCGTGTGTCCACTAAAAATGAATATCCTGTGAGTCGAATGAGCCGCCGTGCGTCCACTAGAAATGAATACCCTGAGAGTCGAACAAGCCGCCGTGCGTCCACTAGAAATGAATACCCGAGAGTCAAATGAGCCGCCGTGCGTCCACTAGAAATGAATACCCCGAGAGTCGAATGAGTCGCCGTGCGTCCACTAAAAGTTATAACTCCGAGAGTCTAATGAACCGGCCTAAGACTCCATTTCACCATGAAAACTCCGAAAAACTCATATCACAAAGAAACGCAAACACTTGGTAATTCTCAATCCGAATCATCCTCTGAACATTCATCCAATAATTCTGGGGAAGAATTAGTGTCATCTGAATCAGAACGTGGCGGAGCCGGTA
Organism: Sweltsa coloradensis; assembly: GCA_024449915.1. Classification (NCBI taxonomy): domain Eukaryota; kingdom Metazoa; phylum Arthropoda; class Insecta; order Plecoptera; family Chloroperlidae; genus Sweltsa; species Sweltsa coloradensis. The sequence goes on from JAMZAV010001723.1 coordinate 118,367, forward strand.
ACAACTCGCAAATATCTATTGCCATTCATTCAGTTGGAAGGAAATTGTCTACATCCCCAGATAAACATGGCAGTCGAATCGACGTTGATGTCATGTCTAAGCGTTCTAAGCAACTGAGTAAATCTACTTCCCATCATGGTTCAGAATACAATGGATCTTACGATGGAAGTGCTTCTCTTCATAGTAAAAAGTCTAAACACTCACGAAAATCTCATGGAAGAGGACTTGACGCACATTCACTTAAGTCCCACGGCAACCATTCCAGATACACAGGAAGAAACAGCGATGCTCACAGTATTGCCAAAAGCCACCAAACTCATAAGTCTCACTTACAAGAACCTTCTCAAAGTCATTTTGGTTCTTTTGACGGGGAACAAAGCACCCACACCACAGGTAGGCATAGTGATGCTAAGAGCCACTGATTACACGAAGGCCAAGTGACATTAATAGCCACCGCTCTCATAAGTCTCTTTTTTAAGAACCTTCCTCACATCTTTTTGGTTCTTTTTAACCTACCTACCTTCCCAAAGTCATTATATTTTTGTCAACGGGAACCAAAGTTCCCAAACCACACGTAAGAGCCACCGATCTCGCAACTATTTACGTAAAAAACCTTCCCAAAGTCATGTTGAATCTTTAGACGGGGAACCAAGCACCCACACCGTTCGTAGTGATACCAAAAGAAACCGTTTTCAGAAGTCCCTTAAGTTTATAAAACCAAACACATATCACACCCGAGATCACACTAAGCTAAAAGCTATCGTTCCCACAAGAATATTAAAAAAAGCCCAAGCGACAACACTAGAAATGCAGATGCCAAAACCTTCCTCTCCCAACGCACTGTACAAAGAGGGGCAAGTAAAAAATGGGCCCGTGCATCTAAAGTGAGATTTCCTCCTTGGTATTAAATAATGCTCAAGGCCACCTCCAATAAAACTTTAAAGCCACAAAAGCCAGACTCTTTGTCAAAGTTAAGTACTACGGTACTACCACACAAAATGACATCATAGAGTCTGGCTAGTACCGTATTCTCTGGATTGTAGGTCGCACATAATGTATGTATATTGTATACCAGTCAGTACGACCATTGAGTATATAACCATCCTTAGCTAGAGACGTCACGCCCATGTTAAATATTGTACCAACAATTTCTGTCTCACTCATCGAGTTCAACTCTGCACTGCTACGAGCGCTACGAGCGCCACAAGAGTTTCGCGAGCTCGTGGCCACGCATGAAGTTAGTAAGTGCACCCATAGAGGTCGCCCCACAATTTCAACGACGCATCCCCCACTCGACGGTCCAGATCGTAACTACGTAGATGCGCCCGGCCGGAAGTGTGTCTACTCCACGAACTATCTCGAAAATTATTGCGCGCCTATTTAAAATAATATACATTTGGGCAAATAAATTTCGTTGGTCCATTGTAGATATTACAAAGCAGGCTTGCGAAATAGTTATCAATGGAAATCATTACAATACTATAGACGCAATAGTATTTAATACAGTAATTTTTATGGTTGTTAAATTTGAAGTCTTCATTACGCTCATTCCATTCATATGTTTTGTTTATTATTATAATTATTATTTATTCCTTTTTGACAACGGGACGGGTGTCCCACAAGTGCAATACAATATAGTGTTAGAATATGAATCTTAATAAACATGTTTTTAGGGCGCGGAAGTGGTTTACTTTAGCAACAAATAAAATACATACATGCCTAAAACCAAATTGTATTTCTACGATGTCACTTCTAAATGGGATAGACGATAAATAAATAAATTTTAAATATCTACAACAAATACGCCGATATTATAGTTAATTCCATAACGCAGAAAAAAAATAGTATGCAAGCTTGGCTGCACAAATGGCAGCACAGTGCAGGCAAAGATTGTCCCCCCTTTGTAAATCAGTTTTTTAAAGGGAAAGGGTAGACGGGAAAAAAATAAAAAATAAATTTAAGTCGTGCCTTGTGAAAATTTATCTGGAAGCTGCTCCACCTACTAGGATAATAAATAAAGTAAAATTTCCAAAAATCATTAGACATCGTTGCTGGTCGTTGGGGGCTTTTTAGCAAAAAGCATTTTTTTTGGCTTTTAAAAAAATTTTTTGGATTTCCCCTAAAGCAAAGTTACCTTTCATCAAACTATCATTAACTAGATTGTTTATAATTTTGCACACAAAAAAGAACAAACTTCAAAAAAACAAAAAAACTGGATAATTTAGCTATTGTGGGTTAAAACAGTGTTCAGGATAATGTACGCGCCCCCTTGTATTTTTTAGTTAAAATTTTACAATACAAAAAACCTTGTTTGGGTATTTTTTTCTCGTTTTTGGGTTCGAAAACAATTCAAGAACATCTTTCAAATTTTTTTTAACATATTATTTTTTGCAGTCCACAATCCCAAAAATTTAGGAAACAAATTGGACAATGAAACATCGTTTTTTTTTTTGATATTGTGAAAAAATTTCAAATTTCAGCTTAAATTTTGTTTTGTCGTTTTGGGCCGTATGGGACTAAAAACAACGAGAAAAATTTTTTTTCCAAAAAACCCACAAATTAATCCCGAGGAAAATGTAGGAATTTCCCATTTTGTGCTGTGAGCGTTTAGTGACTGTTTTGCATGTCTAAACCCCTTTTTCTCGAAAAAACTAATCTTCCCTTCTGCGAAGAAGGGAAAAGAATTCCCCCTTTCCTGCCGGGGCCAATTTAAAAAATGCATTGTCTGTCTTTATAAATCAATGGGGCATATTTTATAGGGGTTCCCAAAAACCTGTTTGCCCGCGTTTAAATTTGGATTGGGGGGGGGGAAAGGGGGTCAATTTTTGGGTTAAAGTCACTTTTTCCAGGTCCTTTAAAAATCAAAGAATAGTAGATTAACAAAAAGAAACGGAGTTTTTAAATATAGCTGACACTGACAAAAAACCCCCAAAAAATAGTCAACTGTTTTTTAAAATGTTTTGGCAAAAACCTCGAAAAAAGTGGGAAAAAACCCCTCTCACAGTCACCTTTTCTCGAAGAATTTTTGCCCCCCGGGTTTTTGGGAAAAATTTTTGATTTTTAAAAAAAAGAAAATTTTCACACCAAAAATGCCTATTTTTATGCTTTTATTTTCCCCGCCCGGATTTTTAAATTTAAAAACCTTTTCTAATTCAAAAAAATAAATTTTTTCCCTTTGCTCGAAAAAATGTTCCCTATTAATGGGAAACCGGGGTTTTTTGCGATTTACCCGTTCAAACCAAAAAATTGGTTTTTTAAATCATTCTCATTTTTTGCCACATTACTCGCATATGATGCACAGGTTTTCATTTTAAAATTACTGTTTTAATATTTAAAACGCCCCCCCGGCCCTCGGGAAAAAACCCCGCGATAAAACGTTTGACTTTTATTTTGAAAAATCGTAGCAATCGTGATTATTTGCATTTATGGGTTTTTTCCCATTGGGATTCTTCGTCATCCATTTGGGTTTAAATTTTGGCGGTTTGTTTTAAAAAAAAACAATAATATTTCAGACGGTAATTTTTTTTTGGTTCCCATTTTCTTCTTTAAAGCCTTTAAATAAACCCTTAAAAATAAAACCCTATATAACTAAATAAAATAATATTTAAAAAATGATATATACATTTCTTCAAAAATCCAACTAAAACAACCCCGAAACGAAACATTTTAAAAAGTTAAAAGTCAAATTTCCCGGGTTTTCGTAAGGGGTTTTTTGATTAAAAGTATCTTACCAAAATTAGTTTAAAATTTGGGAAATTCGCCCCAAAAACCTGGTTGTTTGGGTGATTAAATTTTTGAAAAAAAAAAAAATTTTAAAAAAACTTTCTAATTTTTAAAAAAGTTTTAAAATAAATAGATTTTTTCGACTTTGCTTTGTTAAAAGTTGATAATTTACATCAAACCGTGTTTTTTTCCCGGCTGAAAAACAAAAAATTGATAATTTTAGACGAAGGGCAAAAAATTTTTCAAAGTTTTTCCCCTTTTCGGGGCGACTACTGTCGCCCCTTTTGTTAGTAAATGTTTTTTTGTTATAAAGAGGATGTGGGGGAAAAAAAGTCCCCATGCTGGTTTAGAACCCCAAACACGGGAAAAGGGAAAGGGAAAAGGGGTTCTCACATAGCCCGGGCCTTCGAACCCCCCGGGGTTTTGGTTTTTAAAACCCAAAAAGTTTAAGTACGTTAAACCCAAAAAAACGAAATTGAAAATTAAGAAATTGTTCCCTTTATTTGGGATTTAGCCTATTGGATTTTAAATTTTTTTTACGTGGGGTTTTTTTTTGGTTTGGTCCGGGAGGTATAAAGGGAAATTTCCCTTCCCCCTTTCCAATCTCTAGTGCGTTTACTCGCGAGTAGAACAAAATTGTTCTCCTTTGAAGAGCGGAGTTCTTTTTTTATTTTCAGATTTTTGAATTCCCATACAATTTTTAGATACCCAGGGGGCAACAAGGCCCCAAATTGAGAATAAAATTTTGACTAGGATGTTTGTGGGAAAAAATTTAATTTTAATTAAAAAAATAATTTATCCAAAAAAAATCATTAAATCTTTAAATCATTAGTAAAAATAAAAATCAAATGCTATTTCAAAAATTTATTATTTTTTTGTAATTTTATCCTCCTTTGAATTAAAAAAATCGAACATAAATTTTCGGGTTTTTTTAAATATTTTATTTACTTTTATTTCGTAAAATGAAAAAAAATACCTACTTTAAAAAACCGGGAAAAAAAAACCGATTTTTTTTTTTTTCAAAGTGTAAAAAAATTACAAAAAATTATTCCCCTTTTTTGGGAATTGCATTTTTATTTTTATTTTAATTTAAAGATTTCCCAAAAGTTAAATTTTTTGTATTGGGTAAACTTATTTATCCCTTTTATTTTTAAAAAAAAAATTTTTATACATCCCAGTCTAAACCATGGCAATCATCGGCCCCTGTTGTTTCCCCGGAAACTGAAATTGTAGAGTGGGCCCGGGACAAAAAGTGTGTAAAAGTTTGGGGCCCTTTGGGGGAACCCGGTTAAAGGGCAAAAAAATCCAAAATAATATAAATTCCCCTTGGGGAAATTTTTGATGACGATTTTTTTGTTTGAATGCCCGGCGGGGGAAATTTCCCCCCCCCTGTGGGTTACTCGTACAAACCAGGTTTTAACGTGGAATGCAGAGGGATTTTTCCCCTGGAAAGCCCTTTTTTTGCTTTAAAAGGCCCACCCAAACCCGGAAAAATTTTTGGTAATTTAACCCAAACTCGTGAAAAGACAAAATTTTTTTTAATTTTTTGATAATATGTGTCTGATCGCGCAATGTGTGGTTTTCTTTTTTTAAATAAAAACCCGTCAATAAAGATTTTGATTTTGGGGATTAGATTTTTAAAAGATTTGCCTTTTCGTTAAAAACATCGTTTGTTTTTGGTTTGGGGTGAGGGGTGTGGATATTATATGTAAATAACTTTTAAAAAATTTTTAAAAAAGTTTTTAAAAAAATAAAAAGATTTTTCGTGATTTTTTTTTGGCTCTGCTAGCTGATGTTTTAAGGTGGCCTTTTTTTTTCCCCTTTAATTTTGCCTTGTACATTAGCAGAGCCATGCCCCCTTTTGGGGGTTTTTACCCCGGGCCCGAAGGGGTAAAGAAATTTTAAAACACAATGCAAAAACTCGCGCCAGGGGGAAACAAGCATTTGAAAAAATCTTTCTTGATTGAAAAACCCATTCCTTTCCTTTTCCCCCCCAACAAACAAAACCTAAAACCCCGTCTGACGACTGGTGAAAGGGCGGAGCGCTAAGTCACGGGCACAGGGGGATAAAACCTCCCCCTTTCGCAAGTTGAACGCCTGCTGAAAAGGCGCAACGTTTTTTCACCCCTCTAACTTTTTTCCTTCGACATTTGGACAAAACCTTTAGAAAAGTATTAGAAAAAATATCATTTTTTCTCATAGTGGGTTATCTCGAATTTTTTGACACATCCTAAAATTTGGATAGGGTGTACTTTTTTATACCCCAAAAAAAAATTTAAAGGGTTTAAAATTTTCTCATCTTTTAATTGACAAAAAAAATACTTTTTCGGGGTTTGACATAATATCTTTAAAAAATAAATCAACTTCTAGATAGAAAGTGCACTAACGAAAAATTTTCAGCCCTAGAGTTAAAAATGCAGAGTGTAGGGTTTTTTAAAAGGCCCACCCGCACGTCAAAAGTGGGGTTTTTTTTGTTAGAAAACAGACCCCTTGCATTTTAAAATCATGCTGTGGAAATTTTCGTTCAGTCACTTTTTTCTAGAAAGTTTAAATTTTTTCTTTTTCTTAAGAGTCAGATGCATTTCTTTGACTGAGGTTTGTTGAAAAACCGATTTAAAGTTATTGTCAAATAGAAGTTTACAAAAATTATTTTTTTTAATAATTTTTTCCATGTATAATCCCTACACGATATAACAAGTTTAAAGGCTTTTTTGTCTAAAAATTTGAGATCATCACTTTTTGAAGGAATTACATGTTTTACTATTATTTTCCAAAGGATTTTCCAACTATGAATAGAATAAAAGATAGAGCGTGATAAGTGTTGCGCCGTTCAGCAGGCGTCATCTTTTGCTGAATGTGGATCTATCCCACATCATTCCGCCACGTTGCTTCGTGACGTCAGGGGGACTATTTCGTCAAATTGACGGTATAAAAGAAATACCACTCAACGCCCAACTCAAATGAGCGCGCCCCTCGGGTGTTGATGATTTCTGCAGAACGGTTAAATGATATGCAGTATGGAAATTTGCAAAAAAATTTGTACATGCACTTAAATAAATTCCCCGAGTTGACCAAAATTCAATAAATTACGGAGATTTCACGAATTTTTTAATCAAAATCAAGGAATTAATTTGGGAAAATACGCGTAATGTATCTCATGGACTGATTCTTTCAACGCTAGTGAGAAATATGATAACAAGTTGTTAACCGTTTAACCGAAAAAAAATTGAAACTAAAAAGGGCCTAAAAACATTTTAATGAAAAATTACACATAGATGTGTAGTGATATGGTCCGTAAAATATGACGAATGAAAGGATTAATTTGAATCTTTGAAATACATAGTTTCACTTGATTTAGTTTATTTGCGCAATATTGTAACAAATTCAATTTTGTTATGTAAAATGAATGTTCATTTGTGCCCTCGCTATGCCCAGTCGATGCTAACACGCTATTTGATGAAATGAATTTGTTTTTTTTTAATATCCTTAACAATGTTGTGTTTTAGCTGCTTTATGGAAAGACGGCTCTGGTTCACTTGCCAAATTAGATTGTTACTTTATAAAAATGTTACCTCCTGTATATACTTCCTCATTAAATACTTCCTTATAAGGATGACCTATACCTTACAATATAGCATTTGCCGCAAAATAACTTCATAATAATAGTTATAATGACGTTTAGACAAACAAACTTTTAGAAATTTCAAAAAAAAAATAGATAACGTTTTATGTTTATTTTATATAATATATATATCTATCATTATTTTTTACATTTAGAAAACAAATTATCTGTAGGAATTAAATATTAATCACGAAACCTAAAAAGAAATGCTGATAAATGAAATACACAGAATTCTGCAACGGGCCGATTCCTGGACCTGCTCACAGTTTTGACTTGCTGTTGTGCAAAACAAATCCGTCCTGAAGAAGATCATAATAATTGTCTACAAAATTTTTTTTATTATTTACTACAATTCAGAAATTAAAAAAGTCCGCCCCAACAGGGAATCGAACCACGGATATTGTCACAATGAGTAGAAAAATAAAAAACAATATCAATTACAATGTTGCTGCTGGCTCATAACCACCAAGTAGGAGATTGACATAATATTGATCTCCTCATACTCTAATGATTTTCACCGTGAAATTTGACAAAAAAACGTTTACAGGTTCAGAGTTTTGAAGGTCCCTTCCAATTTTCTCAAGATCGCATATGCCCCTTTGCTCGGTAGAGCGCGAACAAACAGAAAAAAAGAGCAAAAACACCCGAGCTTATTTTTTTTTTGGGGGGGGTCAGTGAAATGTAAGTCTTCGCTTAGCTCATCCAATAAACAATCTAATTATTGGATGAGCGTAACGACGGGAGCGAGCGCAGCGAAGATTCCATTTTCACTACACTGGAGAAAAAAAATCCGTAATGTTTTTTTTCTTTTTTTCGTATTTTTGTCTGTTTTGTTAGCACGATTCCGGCTAAACCGATTACTTCCGATTGCGATGAAATTTTATGGAGGCATTCGAAATTTCTGAAATCAGAAATGCCACGTTTTTGAGCACAATCGGAAAATTATTTCTCATGGGAAAATCGCAATTTTAAAGATTTTTTTCGGTTTTTTTAAAAATTCTTTGACTTATAACACCTACAGCTTTTTTCCGATTGTATGTTTTTTCACAGAACCTTAATTTCATGAATTAATATACATTGGTGTGAAATTTGAGCGTAATCGTAAAATACTAGTTTAGAAATTAGTTGGACTTTTCTATGAAGTATGACCTATCTCGGACCTTAGCCTACTATTGTCCCAGTACCTAAACGAGACCCTTCCTTTAATTACTTCCGCTCGGGCTTGTGATCGATGGATAATCCCTGGAAAATATCCGTAACTAAAATATTGATGTGTTCAATAAAATCACACTTTTAATAAACTCATATTTTTATAAATTTTTTACTTGAAATGTTGGTTAGATGACATTGACAGATAGTGCATTGAAGAATCTACCACATTTTTTTTTATTTTTCTTGTAGAAAAGTAGCATTATTGTAATTTTCATTATTAATTAATCTTACACATTTAGATTCCTTTGAATTTGATTGCTGACTTGAAATCTCTGCATAATAAGTTAAAATATGAAAGGTGTTCTTGATTTTCTTTTGAAGTCTCAACGAGAAGAAAAGTATTTTTTGTACATTTAGTTTTAAAAAAATATATCAGTAAAACGCGGTGCGTGTACATCATCCTTAACACTGATGTATACAATAGCTAAATTATCCAGTTTATTTGTTTGTTGCGTGGTTGCTCCTTTTGTGTTTTTTATTACTATATTACTATTGTTTTATCCTGGTACGTGAGCTTCCACACCACACACATTTGGCGCGAATCCCCCGTTTTAATATTTGCCTGCACTTCAAGCTCTGCGCATTTGTTGTAGAATATGAAACATTTATTTATTTTTATTTATCGTCTATTCCATTTAAAAGTAGCATCATAGAAATACATTTTGGTTTTAGGCATGTATGTATTTTATTTGTTGCTAAAGTAAACAACTTCCCCGCCCTTAAAAACATGTTTATTACTTGTAACAAAACATATTAATGGAATGAGCGTAATGAAGACTTCAAATTTAACAACCATTAAAATCACTGTATTTAAATACTATTACGTCTACAGTATTGTAAAGATTTCCATTGATGACTATTTCGCAAGTCTGCTTTGTAATATCTACAATGGACCAACGAAATTTATTTGCCCAAATGTATATTATTTTAAATAGGTGCGCAATAATTTTCGAAATAGTTCGTGGAGTAGACACACTTCGGCCGGGCGCATCTACGTAGTTACGATCTGGACCGTCGAGTGGGGGATGCGTCGTTGAAATTGTGGGGCGACCTCTATGGGTGCACTTACTAACTTCATGCGTGGCCACGAGCTCGCGAAACTCTTGTGGCGCTCGTAGCGCTCGTAGCAGTGCAGAGTTGAACTTCGATAAAGTGAGACAGAAATTGTTGGTACAATATTTAACATGGGCGTGACGTCTCTAGCTAAGGTTCCATACTCAAAGGTACGACGGTCATAAATACGAGTTTTGTACCTGTTATAAGTTCACTAGTTTTGTCACTTCTAAGGTGTCTGAGTGGGCCGACGAAACGTGGTTTTTACTCAGCCCTGTAGATCGTACTGAGACGGGAGTCTAAGCACTGCAAGGAGGCGGTGACTTGTAGATGGCGACTCGGCCGTACGGCGGGTTGCCCGTCGCGCAGGCGTTCGTAGCATGTAATCCAACACCCCCACTCGACGGACGTCCTTCGCGCGGGTCGCTGGCTGCAAGCCCTATCTTCTCCCGCAGTGCTGCAAACCTGGGGCCCGGCAGCGGCTTTGTTAGTATGTCCGCACGCATGTCTTCCGTGGGGCAGTATTCCAGGCGGACGGTGCCTTGGTCTACGACGTCTCGGATATAGTGGTACCTGAGATCTATATGTTTCACTCGGTTGCCTATTTTCTCAGACGTGGCTAGCTTAATGCACCCCTGGTTGTCCTCGTGCAGTACCGTTGGGTCTTCCTGGGCGTGTCCTAGGTCGCTTAGGAGCTGTCGGAGCCATGTAGCCTCTTGGCAAGCTAGAGTGGTGGCCATGTACTCTGCTTCGGTTGAGGAGAGGGCTACGCAGTTTTGTTTTCTGCTCAACCAGGATATTGTATTGCTTCCTAGTTGAAATATGTAACCGCTCCTCGATTTTCTGTCCATTTGGTCACCACCCCAGTCTGCGTCGGTGAATCCTGAGAGAACAGTGCCCCTGAAGCGCTGATCCTTAGTGGGAGTGCGGCGGTGCCTTTTGGGTAGCGTATCACTCTCTTTACCGCCATCCAGTCCATGGCCCTGGATTTTCGAGTCTCCTACTCGGATGCTTAGGGCGGGGGCGAGGGTCTGGGCGTGTGACGTTTGCAAGGTACAGGAGTGCCCCCACTGCTTGTCGGTACTCTTTGTTATCGGGTAGTGGGTTTTTTCCTCTCCGGTTTGGCTCGGTAGCTGGCATCCAGGGGTGTTGTGCTACACTTGGCACTTGCCATTCCGACCGTTCGATAATGGTAAGTATCTTTCCGCGTTTGTGTAGCAGCATGTCCCCTTTTTGCATCTCTGCCTATTTTCAATCCCTAGGTAGTTTGTTTGCCTCGCCTAGGTCTTTGTGGCGAAAGAACTATTCCGGTCTACGTGAAGTTGGTCGAGCTCCTCTTCCGTGATTGCGCTACTAGCGATCTCTACGTAAATGGTGACGTAGGTGTATGTTTGTCCGCTCTTTTTCACGTACAAAACAGCATCAGCTTTGCTTTGTGAGAACCCCAACTTGGTTATTGTATCGTGGGCTTTGGAATTCCAGGTCCTGGCCGATTGCTTTAGACCGTACAAGCTTTTATTGAGCTTGCACACCATGTTTTCCCTTGTCCTGGAATGCGAACCCTTCCGGCTGTTTCATTTTAAAACTACCTCGGATAGGTCGCCGTTGAGGAATGCAGTCGACACATCCATGTGCCTTATTTTTAGGTCTAACAGTGGCTATTGCGAGTAGGGTTCTTATGGTGGCTTTATTTGGCCACTGGGGCGAATGTCTCGTCGTAGTCTTCTCCGTACTTCTGAGAGAATCCTTTCGCGACTAACCTGGCTTTGAAGCGTTCTATGTTTTCCGCTTGCATTTTTTTTGGGCCTTGAAGTCCACTTGCTTCCCTTGCCTTCTTGTTTTTGGCAGGGTAGTCAATGACCAATGGCGTTGGCCATGAGAGATTCATTTTTCCTCTTTTTGCCGCTTTTGTCCACTCTTCTTCAGGTCTCCCTTCATTTGAGTCATTTCTCTCCAACTTCGGGTTCGACGACATCTTCTCTGGCTAGGTACGATAGTCTCTTGGGAGGAACCCCTTTTGTTAGGTCTTGAGGATTTTCTGCTGTCTTCGGAGGCCCGGGGTTCGGCTGTCTTTGATCATTGTCGCTGAGGTTGTCTGCGTATTCGGCGCGGCTTCCTGGTTCTTTGTGAATTGAGGTTACCCGAGTCTACGTTCGCTGCTTCTCCCATTCCGGTCTTTTGCTGATAACTTCGAAGCTGTCTTTCGTCCTGGTTTTCTGTGAATGTGAGGGTTTTCTGCTGACGATGTTTTTCCCCGGGTTTAAGCTGTGTTTAGTACCGGTATCCCTTGGCTTCTTCGCTGTATCCAACGAGAGTTCCTTCTTCGGCTCGGGGGTCTAGCTTCGTCCTCTTCTCCTTGGGGATATGGCTGTAGACTTTGCTTCCAAAAACTTGGATGTGGGAGACGTTCGGTTTGCTGCCGAACCACAGTTCATACGGAGTTTTCTCAACCGATTTGCTGGGCAAGCGGTTTTGTGCGGTAGTTGGCGGTGACTCTACTGCTTCTCCCCAGTACTTTGTTGGGAGGGACGCGTCGAGTAGCATGCATCTTGCCATTTCTGTAAGGGAGCGGTTCTTCCTTTCGGCTACTCCGTTTTGTTGGGGAAAGTACGGTACAGAGAGTTGCAGTTCGATGCCTTCCTCGCCCAGGAACGATTTGACGGCTGCATTTTTGTATTCTCTCCCGTTGTCGCACCTAATCTTCTTAATTTTATGTTGAAGATGTGTTGACTCTTGCCGAGTAAACTTTCCAGCTTGTCCAAAACTTCGTCTTTAATCCTCAGTAGGTAGACCGTGCAGTATCTGGAGTAGTCGTCAGTCGTGTCATGATGTAGGCCTACCTCTTTCCGCCAGGGATTTGGGTATTCATGGGTCCGCACAGGCCCAGAATGGCCCAAATCCGAGAGGTTTATCTGCCCGTTTCCTCGCTTTTCTTCGGAGAGGCTTTTTGGTTAGTTTACCCTTCACGCATGTATGCACTTTTCTCGCGTATCGCAGTCACCGAGTGTCATACCAATTGCTAGATTTTCTTTCTTCAGTCTTCTGACGGCGTCGGGGTTTCGGTGTCCCATGCGTCTGTGCCATAGTGGAATGCAGTTCTCATGATTTTCCTCTTGGATAGCAGACTTTGCGCGTTGCCTCGTTTCGTCACTGTCCCAGCCAGACTTCGAAGAGTTTGCCTTTCAAGAGGCCTATGGCTAGGGGTTTTTCTCCGGTTTTTGAGACCGTGCACTGATTGCTGTCGAATTTTTTCTGAGAACCCAAGCTTGTTAGTGTGGGCACCGATATCAGGCTGCCGTCGAGGCTGGGGATGTACGCAAAGCTTTTGAGCAGCACGTTCACGGGTCTCCTGGGTGACGGACCCACCTTGCATTTCAGGAAGCCCTCCCCCACTCCCTCGGACTGCATGGAGCTCCCGTTTGCGAGTGAGTTCGGTGCACGACTTCTCGTCGCGTCTTGAAAAAAAATTTCCCCGTCATTATCATGTGCATTTTGCTCCCGGAGTCAATGAACCATGTGGTTGTTTTCTTGAAATTCCTCCGCCTTTTAAACATACGTAGCGCGGTTTCTTCATCGTCGCTTGATCCGGCCTCGCTTCTTATGGCGCTCTTGACTTTCTCCCTGTTGAACTTTGTTTTTTCTCTTGAGGTCCGGGAGTCCTTCTTTAGGTGACCGGGTTTGTTGCAGTGAAAGCACTTCATTCTTTCCCCTGTCCCGTATTGAGGTCCGGTTATTAATACAGCTTCATTGTATTCGACTCCCGATTCTGTTTCCGTTCTTCGGGTTTAAAATCGTCCTTGAGCTTGCCCATAACGAATTCGAGTGTTATGTCCACCCTCCCGGTCTAGCCTCAAGTGCTGTGATTAGGGATGCCATAGTTTCTCTGGCAGGCTACACAACAGAGGGCTGCGACGTGGTTTTCCTTGACTCTTCACCCAGTCCCCTGAGCTCATTCTCAAGTGTTCTGTTGATGTGCTCATCCATACTTTGCTCGCTTTTGAGCCTGAGACTGTACAGTTTCCTGAGGAGATACAACTTTAGGTTAATTAGGGCCTTTCGTGCACCCTTTTTCAGGGCCAACCACACTGATCGGGCGGACGTTTCATTCCGCACGTGGATCAGCTGGTCGTCCTCGAGAAGTAGGCAGATTGTGGCCCTGGCACGTTGGTCTTTCTTTTTTCCATGCTGGGTTAGGCTGTGATGGCGTATCTTCCTCAACTGTGTCCCAGAGGTCATCCTTGCTCAACAGCAATTCTATTTTGAACTTCCACAGCTGGTAATTCTTGTGTTGAGTTTTTTTTAGGAGACTTTCCCGTCCGCGGACGACATGGCTAGACCTTGGAGCTAGGCCTAGGCAAGGCTATAGTTTAGGTTTTGGGCGCTCACCTGCTTAGGCGCCGACTCTGCTGCGGGATTAGCAGGGTTTTCGCCGAACTGTCCAGGGTGAATGACTTATACACTTTACCCACAGATTTAACTATGAACTACCCATAACCTGTTATAAGTTCACTAGTTGAGTGGGCCCGACGAAACGTGGTTTTTACTCAGCCCTGTATATCGTACTGAGACGGGAGTCTAAGCACTGCAAGAAGGCGGTGACTTGTAGTTGGCGACTCGGCCGTACGGCGGGTTGCCCGTCGCGCAGGCGTTCGTAGCATGTAAACCAACAGTACCGTTTTTACAAAAAATTCGTACACCAACTGTTATTTTCAGAAAACTATTTTAGCTATATCCCAAAGGAATAGGAAAAGCTAAAGGTGTTTTAGAACTGTCCAGAAAACCGATTCTCAAAATTTAATTTTGAACTAGTCTTGTACGGTATATTACACTTTTGTCCCAAAAAACTAAATATAATTTCGAAAAGTGAGGTTATGTCCCGCCTAAAAAAAATTAACAATATTTTTTCTGTTATTTTTAAAGGCCTTCTTTATTCAGCAACTTTTCAGACATGTTTTCTTCGACTTTCAAATTATCGCCAGAGGTGGTACAATAGCCTTAAAAAACCCGATTATATTTTTTATTGTATACCAATATAATTATCAAACTTAAATGCAAATGTTCCCGGGTAAATTTAACACATGAAATCGCTCACTCGTCTAGCAACGACATTGGCGTTTTCTAGTCTATTTTGCTAAACGCCCTTATACCCGAAATGTGGGAGACTTGAGTTCAATCCTCTGGTCGGGAAAGATTTTGTAATTTCTGGATTGATTTTTAAAAATTATTAAACATGTTTTGAAATGCATATAACTCAGTATAGTCTATCACCCAACTACAATAATTTTTAAAAAAAAATTGGCAGCCAAGCTCACCTTCGAAAGTCTTCGGCTGTGAATGCTGTGAGATATAGAAGTTTTAGCCAAGTATTTCATTCTTCTCCCCATTTTTTGCATTGAAAAGAAGTAAGATCATTTCGCCTGTTGACGAGCGCCAAGCCAACCATTTTCGTGGTAAAAAAAGTAAAAATTTTAAACTCAAAATCATAAAAAAAATTACTTTACCATTGAATTTGGTTCATTACGAGAACTCTAAAAAGTCAATGGCCAAGTATTTTTTTTTATGATTTTTAGTTTAAAATTTTAAAAAATTTTACCACAAAAATGGTTGGCTTAACTTCTTTATCTCAGAGTCGAAGACTTTTGAAGGAGAGCTTGGCTGCCGTTTTTTTTTCTTTTACAAATTTTTGTATTTTGGGGGGGGGGGGGGGGGGGATACCAAAATATTTTTTGTTTCATATCAAGGCGTGAAATACGTGAAAAGGGCAAGGAGGTGGAAT
>JAMZAV010001724.1:0-131306 GCA_024449915.1 Sweltsa coloradensis
CCCAAGGGGGGGTAAGCTGTTGGATTCCTTTCACACCCTATTTAAACATAACTAGCCGTTTGGCATCTCCCATCTATCACCAAAATCAGACAAATGTAACTAAAAATTATTAAAAGTTCGTAAAATTAGCTCTTAAAGTTCGTCCGGCGTGATTTAATGTTCAATATTTATCACCATTCAGAAAATGTGTACTAGTAAAGTGTTTCTTGCCATTTTGATAGATACTAAATTCTTGAAAATTGAAGTTATTTTTTGTTTATTTTCTACAATCAATTAATCAGTGCTATGGATAGATATAAGATACCTTGATTTGATAGTAATTAATTTTTACACAATTATATAAAATCACAAATAGATGTGACTGAAGTTGTCTGAGAAATTTGAAAGCGCGTAAAATTATGCCTGCCCCCTCTTAACATGGATTTCTACATTTTTAGCAGTACAAACAAAATGAACATAAGATAAAATAAACTAGTAGAACAGGGACGGCTCTTAAAAGTCAAAATATCACAAATAAATTTTGATAAAGAGCAGTATTATGTTAATTTTCTTTAAATAAGTGTTCATGTCCAATAAACACTTATTTTTACAAATAACATTGTTCAAATTTTACAGGATACTTATGTTTAACATTGGAGGTGCATGCAATGTTTGGGCTAGGCTGCTATAGCTAGGGCGTTTAGCAAGTAAAAATATTTTACAAAATAAAATAAAGAACTTGTACTCATTACATTTTTTAAATCCATCCATATTCTCAGTCTGTTCAAAGCAAGCTCCTTTAGGTCCGATCTATTTTACTTCTTAATTGGATGAGCAAAGCGAAGATTCCATTTCACTACACTGGAGAAAAAAATCCGGGATGTTTTTTTTTTTTTTCCCTGTATTTTTGTGTGTTTGTTAACACGATTTCGGCTAAACCGATACTCCGATTGCAATGAAATTTTATGGAGGCCTTCGAAATCTCTGAACTTAGAACTGCCACGTTTTTGAGCGCAATCGGGAAAATTTTTCTTATAAAAAACGCAATTTTACGATTTTTTTTCGATTTTTAAAAAATTTTCTTCGACTTATAACACCTAAATGCTTTATCCTTTGTAATGATTTTTTCACAGAACCTTTAATTTCATGAATTAATATATCGTGGGTTTAAATTTTAAACGCAATCGAATAATTATTTCTTATGAATATTGCAATTTTACGATTTTTTTCTTTTTTAAAAAATTACGATTTATTAAAAAAATTAAGTTAATTTTTTATTTTATTTAATTTAATTAAAAAAAATCTTCGACTAAGTAATGATTTTTTCACAGAACAGAAAATCCGCGTAACACATAGCAGCTCAATGCACCAATTACGCTCATCCAACAACGCGGCGGGACTTAAAGGGGTATTTAAGCGCTAAACTCAAAAAATATATTTCATTCAGGCTCACTAGTAATGAATTTAGCAATTAACAGAAAAATTATTGGGGCCACCATGACCTCCCAAAAAATTGTCAAACATGACATTTATCGAGCTAGGTCCCATCGGCAAAAATCTCCCATAAGAAATAAACATGGGACGATCTTTATGCCCCGTGACTTGGAGGATTTTGATCCCAAAAAAAAATTGTAACCATTATTGACGTACTCTACAGCCTTTTCTGTAAAATTTTCTATATTTTTTTGTAATTTGGGCAAGTAGTTCGGTCAAAATATGCTGATTACCAAGATGGGGTGTGATTTTGGAATACATATTTTTTTATGTTTGAGGGTATATTTTTTCACAGTTTCAAGACACAATGTAAAAAATGGTCATTTTAGATTGGTACTATGCTCTAGTATCGTTGAGTGACTAATATATAGCTAGAGTCGTAACGGCCTATGCTGAGTGTCTACGGAAAAATTTGCCTCCGCTCATGTAGTACATTGCCAACATGCTAGGCAGCGTGCCCGACAGCTGAGCGAAGCTACAGCTACCTAGCAGAAATCGGAGTAACTTCGTAGGCCCCTAGTGGAGAACCGGATGTAAATTTAAATTAGAACCGGCGGAAATATTTTAACATAAGATACATTGATACAAGCATTTCGTTTGTAGGTTTCGCGATTAATATTATTATACATACAAATAAACTTGTTTTCGAGTGTAAAATACAAATGAATATGTCATAAATTATTTGTTTTATATATTTTTAACATAAAATATTATGTATTTATATTTTAAACTTCTAAAAGTTTAAATTCTCTAAACTGTCATGGTAATAAAGTTATTTTGCAGCTGCATGGTATTGTTCTAGGAAGGCCATGCTTATAAGGAAGTGTATTAAAAGGAAATATACTAGGAAGCTTCGCAAACGCTTTTTCAGGCGCGTTGTTGGATGAGCGTAATTTTTTTAACGAAAAAAGCGTAAAATTGCGATTTTCATGAGAAATTATTTTTGATTACGCTCAAATTTCACACCAAGAAATTAATTTATAAAATTAAGTTCTGTATAAAAATCGTTACAATCGGATAAAGCATGTAGGTGTTATAAGTCAAAGAAAGTTTAAAAAAACAAAAAAAAACACGTAAAATTGCGATTTTCATGAGAAATATTTTTTTTAATTGCGCGTTCTGCTGCGCGTTCAAAACTGAACGTGCAATGAAACAACTACTTATTTCCTTGATTACTGCACTAATTAGAAACTTGAATCAGTGAGTATCACCCAAATATGAACAACACTGGTCAATTACTAATAATTATAGAACTGTCAACGTCACTCGCACCGGGTACCGGCAACGTTAACTATTATTGGTGTCACTTTACGGTTTGGAACAAGTTTTGTTTTCTGACTCATCAACCCGTGAACCAAACGATTAATTATATCATGCTGTCGCCGACAAACTCAATCTCTTCAAACTCCACTCATACTCAACTTAAGTCCTGTTTATCGGTTAAAATAACAATGTACAATGTTCTATATTTCGTAAATCTTTGGAAATTTTACTAAAACTAAAAGCATATTTTATTTCAATTTAATGATCGCCTGCCACCCTGGCGCGAGTATTAGCATTGTGATTTACAATTTCTTTACCCCGTCTGGGCCCGGTGTAGAATTGACCCAGAGCATGGCTCTGCTAATCGTACAAGTCGATTCAAGAAAAGAAGTCCACCTCGCAAACATCAGCTAGT
Organism: Sweltsa coloradensis; assembly: GCA_024449915.1. Lineage (NCBI taxonomy): Eukaryota > Metazoa > Arthropoda > Insecta > Plecoptera > Chloroperlidae > Sweltsa > Sweltsa coloradensis. The sequence continues at coordinate 3,152 of JAMZAV010001724.1, forward strand.
AAGAGCCCGAAAAAAATCACAAAATCTATTTATTTTTGTAACTTTTTAAAAATATTTTTTAAAGTTATGTTCATAAAATCAAATTGACAGGTTAAGTTTACAAAGGCTATGCAAATTGCGCTATCAGATCATAATAAAATATTATCAACATTTAAAATAATTGTCTTTTTCACGAGCTTGGTAAATTTCCACAAATTACCCGCTTGGTGGCGCATTCCAGAGTAAATACCTCTGCATTCCGCGTCAAAACCTGGTTTGCACGAGCTCATCCATCAGTCTTCAAATTGTGGGAGGAGGGGATTCTTCGGCGAGCATTCAACCATCGTCATCACAATTCTAGGAATCATATTATTATCATGTTGTTTTATCTTCACCAGCAGGTTCGGAAAGGCCTCACATTTGCACACACTGTTGTGCTACTTTTCACATAATCACTCATGCAAAGTTCATATTATATGATATCTATACTTAATTACAAGATAAAAGTACCCTACAACTGTATGTTTACTGAAATGTTCCACTGTTTTTTTTTATTACGTTTTTATGTTTTTATAATATGATTTTAAATTTATTATCTTTGTACCTCAATGTAAAATGGCAGCAATGCTGTACTTGAGTGAAGGAATAAATAAATAAAGAAGATAAAGAAGTATTTTATAAGGTAGGACATAAAGGAGGTAGTCGATATAGTAAATTAATAATCTAATCTTTAGCAAGAGCAACAGAGCCGTCAAATTATCACATGCTAATCATCAGAATAGAATATTAGGAGACTATACACAATTAATAAGATATGGATATTGACAAAATGTTTACGAAATAAGGATAATTATGACAATATCCTACTCGGTGCAGGTTAATGGGCCAACAACTTCAACATTGCAATTTACATTGTTTGTATCTTTTTTCTCATTGTGACAATATTTTTATAAACAATATTATTGATCTTCTTGAGAATGGATTTGTTTCACGTAACAACGTCACATTTGTGAGGTCCAGGAATTTGCGTGGGCATGAAATCTGTGCATTTCATCAGGTTTCACAGACAAGAGTAAAGGTAAATTCTCGGAACACTCGCAAGCCGGAGCGGAAGTAATTAAAATAAGGGTCTTGCTCAGGTACTGGGACAAGTATTAAGCCACGCAAAAAATCTCTACTGTCTGTGCATCGATTTTATTCAAATCTAAATTATTTTATTTTTGGTGGATTGACCGGATTGGACTTTGCTGGCAATCTTTATTATGCTGTCAACAGAAGTGTATTTTTCGTGTACAAAAGAATACTAACCCAGAGAAAAAATACGATTGCAATACAATTTCGCAAATTATTTATATATTTCACCTGTAACGATATGTTTTAGAATGACCTGACCTATTTCCCCGAGCATAACGCTTTTTTATAATCAAGGCTAAACAATGACAAAGAGGTCTGGCTCAATCAAATATTTTTTTGAACAAAAGATCGCGAAAAATTAATTTAAAATAATATATAACATAACTCCTATAAATACCTCAATAATACTATGTTTTAATTTATGAACACTGTTTAAAATATTCAATGGAATATATTCCCGGTGATTATGTGTGCAGACAGTCGCGTAGGAAGATGGGTTTGGTGATGGGTACCCCCCCCCCCCTTTCCAGTGTACCCCACACTGTCCCCCCCACAGAGTACATCACAACGATACACAACACTGAGAAAATAATTATACAGTCAGAATACTAGAGTGTTGTATGTGGAAGGAAAATCTCATAATACTCATGCCAATGATGGTAATTGCACTTGTGAGGGCGCGTATGCCCTGTTGCAATGTGTTCATAAAATATAATTTCCCCCTCGCCCAATCACTTCGTTACAAAGCATGACCACGTATGACGTATCACGTAAAAGACATAGAGGAAAGAGGACATTTTCTCTCAATCATCAAAACAAGGTCCGCAGCAGGCACGTATTTCAAACCGCCTATGTGATAAGATTCTCCTTCGGGACCGTCTATCAACGAGAGCTTTGTGTTTGAGTTAGATTGATCATTGACAATGGCAATATTGTATTTGATCTTTAGGAAGGATATCTTTAGTACGATACATTTACGACATTGATTACATGATTATTTACGAAGAGACCACTGTGATCTAAAGCAGATTGCGAATATAATATGTAAACATGGTTCTGAGAAATGTTTTTTAACTGCTATTTTGCATCTTTCACACGTTTTAATTTCCATGCGCTCAGTTTTTGCGGAAATACATGCCCCCCCCCCCCCCATCAGAGCATAGTCCCCTCAGTAGTCCCACAATCATGAAAACTCCCAACCCCTCGCTATCGCATTTCGACCGCCTGCGGCAAGCCGTGATAATATAAGCAAGTCCTCGGAAGACAAGAGTAAAGTCCTTTGCAAGTAAAGAACGATCCCAGGTATCAAGAAATTTCCCCTCCTCGTTACCACCTCCACTCGGCACGGGTGACAGTGCTCGCGAGGCGTTGGAATGCGGTAGGCCGCATGACCCATTCATCCAGGTGTCATTGTTAAGAAAGCAATTTTTTAAAGTAGTTAAAATGTTATAATTTCTCATTTATTTTCAAATATATGGAATAATCACGTAAAATTAATATAAAATAAACTTTGTATTTTTAAAATAGCTTGAAAACTGCCGTAATTATTGCCTGCCGTAATTATTCTGATCGTAACCATGAAGTTACAACTAACTCTAATTACGGCAGTTTTCATGCTATTTTAAAAATACAAAGTTTATTTTATATTAATTTTACATGAATATTCCATATATTTGAAAATAAATGAGAAATTATAACATTTTAACTACATCAAAAAATTGCTTTCTTAACAATGACACCTGGATGAATGGGTCATGCGGCCTACGCATTCCAACGCCTCGCGAGCACTCTCACCCGTGCCGAGTGGAGGTGGTAACGAGGAGGGGAAATTTCTTGATACCTGGGATCGTTCTTTACTTGCAAAGGACTTTAGCTTCGTTTGGTCAAGCGATCAGTATCACTATAATGCGCGGTTGCATTACAATTAATTATACTTAGCATTTGGCAACGTCGGAGTAGAAGCGAGCCCGCGCGCGTCTCTCTGTTTCTGAGGAATTCCAGACCATTGTAAGAAGGTAGGCATACTTTTGTCCTACGGCACAGCTCAAGCCTCACATTCACAGCCAAATCTTTGGACCAAATTAAATTACGAATTATGCAATTACTACGAACTGAGAAAACTACTGGTACCGTAATTATTCTATTATGCATACTACTTTTAACAAAATAATGGAAATATGTAAAAGAACTTAATTCATAATTTGATTGATTTTTGATTGGATATTGCTTAACGTCTCATATTTATGCTAAAAATTTTAGACGAACTTGAACTTTTTAAAAATTTTAGGTTTTAAAATAACTTCAACTTTGAAAAAGTTCTTTATTTGAGCTGTGAACTGAACGTTTAGAAAGTTCATTTAAAAAATGAACTGTCCCAAATCTGGGTTGGGGGGGGGGGGTCTAGTGGGTTATGTGTACACAAACTAGAAGCCGGTAACGTAATAAATCGTATTCGTTGATACAAATCAGATTTTCGAAACGGACGGGGAGAAGAGACATTGGCAATTATGTGTTACCTCTTGTCTGTGAAACATGATGAAATGCATAGAATTCATGCCAACGGCCGATTCCTGGACCTGCTCACAGTTTAACTTGCTTGTTATGCAAAACAAATCCGTCCCTGAAGATCAAGAATTTTTCATAATTGTCTACAATAATATTGTCACAATGAGTAAGAAGATACAAACAATGAAAATTACAATGTTGCTGCTGGCCAAGATTGACATAATATTGGTCTCCTCATATTCTAATGATTTTCACGTTATAATTTGACAGCTCTGGCACTCTTGCCAAATTAAATTATTACTTTATTATATCGTTACGTTATTTCTTGAATGAGCGTAGCGAGCGAAGCGAAGATTCCATTTCACTACACTGGAAAAAAACATCCGGAATGTTTTTTTTCTTTCTTTCTTTCTGTTTGTATTATTGTGTGTCTGATAGCACTATTTCGGCTAAACCGATACTCCAATTGCGATAAAATTTTATTGAGGCCTTCGAAATCTCTGAACCAAGAACTGCCACGTTTTTGAGCGCAATCGAAAAATTATTTCTCATGTAAATAGTAATTTTACGATTTTTTTGATTTTAAAAAAAAATCTTCGACTTATAACACTACATGCTTTATCCGAATGTAATGATTTTTTCACAGAACCTTTATTTCATGAATTTATATATTCGTGTGGCATTTGAGCGCAATAAAAAAATATTTTTTTATGAAAATCGCAATTTTACGTTTTTTTATTTTTTTATTTTACATTTCTTTGACATATAACACCTACATGCTTTATCCGATTGTAACGATTTTTATACAGAACCTTTATTATATAAATTAATATATTGGTGTGAAATTTGAGCGCAATCAAAAATAATTTCTCATAAAAATCGCAATTTTACGCTTTTTTCGTTAAAAAAAATTACGCTCATCCAACAACGCGCCTGAAAAAGCGTTTGCGAAGCTTCCTAGTATATTTCATTTTAATACACTTCCTTATAAGCATGGCCTTCCTAGAACAATACCATGCAGCTGCAAAATAACTTTATTACCATGACAGTTTAGAGAATTTAAACTTTTAGAAGTTTAAAATATAAATACATAATATTTTATGTTAAAATATATAAAACAAACAACATATGACATATTCATTTGTATTTTACACTCGAAAACAAGTTTATTTGTATGTATAATAATATTAATCGCGAAACTACAAACAAATGCTTGTATCAATGTATCTTAAGTTAAAATATTTCCGCGCGATCTAATTTAAATTGACATCCGGTTCTCCACTAGGGGCCTACGAAGTTACTCCGATTGCTGCTAGGTAGCTGTAGCTTCGCTCGAGCTGTCGGGCACGCTGCCTAGCATGTCGGCAATGTACTACATGAGCGGAGGAAAATTTTTTCCGTAGACACTCAGCATAGGCCGTTACGACTCTAGCTATATATTAGTCACTCAACGACTCTAGTATCTATGTGGTCCAAATAAGAAGCAGGTTAAAGCTGATTTAAGAAATTTCCCAAAACACCAATATTTGCAAATTTCTGGATAAAAAAAATTCAAAAATTCGTGTTAAATTACAGTTTCAAGATATAATTTTTTAAACTGTCATTGAAGTGTAGTATTGTGCTGTAGATCATGTGGTAAAAAATAATTTTTTGAGTTAATAGCCCCTTTAAGCGTTTTCCTAGTTTAGATATAACAGTAGGGAAATTTGAGGAACTAAAAATTGCAAATAAGTAGGCCTACTCTGGTTTAGTATTTTAGTTTAATTAAATTAACAAACACATCACATATATATTTACATCATATTTTACAAACAATACACACCATAGGTACTCTACACGATCACGAGTAGGCACAGATTGTAAGGTTTGGTTAGTCTGAGCAATCCGCAGTCAGCAATGACATCATACATTTAGCTTCCCTTACAAAACAGTAAACACACCACCATACATTGTACCATTTTGCTCGCATTAATGATATAATTTGCTGAGATCACAATCATTAAATAATAAATAATAAAGCCAACCATTTTCCATTTTAAGTTAAGCCGCAATGGTTGCACTGGATTTGATAACCGTAATGTAGCGAGTCTAGATAAACCGAACATGCGAGACCATTTACGAACAATGCATTGTGGGGAAATGTCAAATGATTATCAAATAAAATAAGTTAAATAAGTACCTGTATGTATTACAGTAAATAGTTACGATCAGTTGACTTTCACTACCCACCCAAGCAAGAGTTTGTTGGTAATGTTATAAAATAATTTTCAATGTTCTGTAATGAGCTTCATTTGACCCAATGCAATTAGTCCATTCAAAAAACATGAAATCCCAATACGACACGTTTTAAAGACAAGATAAACGCAGATGTTACAACTATTCAGTAGATGAAAATAAATACAAACAGCTGAAAGCAAGAAAGAAAAATAGGCCTACAGCAAAAATGCAAATGTAGGCTTTGTGCAGAAGAAAATACTTATTGCATTTTTACATTAGGTACAGTATTAGCAACCAATAGCATGCACACAGGAACAGAACTGCATTCTTAATAACAAAATAAAATATTATGTATACCAATTTGTCCTAGTAAGTATAAGTAGTGTCAAGGACAGACTGCATCAGTTAGGACACGCATACAATGTAAGTAAATTAAGGGGTGTTGTGTTGCATCTACTACAGCCAGCCCTTGGTTTACTTCCGGTTGAGGGTGTACGTACAAACATTACTAGGTTCATATAAACCCCCTTTAGTAGGCCTAGGTTTTGGCCCATACATCACTGGTACAAACAGTAAGTAACCCTTTTATAAACTTTCTATGCAAAAGAAGAACTAAATACCATTTTAAAACAAACACCAAAACTTTCATACATCAACGTGGTTGTAAAAATCTTTTGCAGTGATCTAAGATCTAGTTATTAAGCTTACCAGTCAAAAGTATGAAAATTAAAATTAAATAATAGTAGGCCTACATCGAGAAGACTTGGCTACCCCTGTTAGGATGCCTCTCACGTCGTATACATACGAAGAATAAGGTACTGTCACAACACATTTACATCCAAACACCGGTAATACACGGCCTACACATTGCAAGTTGCAACATCCCAGCGGGATCAAAAATTGGATAAAATCCCAATAGAATAAAATAAATGATTGTTTGAAGGATGAGTCGACTTTTTAAAGTTTTCAAATTTTATTATTTATTTTCACAATATAGTACATAATTTACAAGATGGTGGTTGACAGTCCCAAACCCAATGTGTCTGTCAACTTGGACTTTTATGTCACATTTAAGGCTATTCCACCGCGTTTTTCTATTTTCCAAAATATGCTACTAAGTCAAAATACAGTGAATGGCTTTGAAACATGGCTATTTTAGAAAATCAAAAATATTTTTTCCAAATTTTTCTGATCAGGTACACGGCCAATATAGCCACCTCAAAATAGTTTCAAACTTCAATTCGCCAGGGCACACCATTCAACGTAGGGTGTTGTGCTTTTGTGACATTAATTTTCAACTGTTTTTCTTTGGACTGACTGAGAGAAAAAGATTTATTTTAACAATTGTCTTTCCTGCGAATTTTTCCGTTTGGCGGTACAAATCGGTAAAAAATACCGCCAAACGAAAAAATTTGCTGGAAAGACAATTGTTAAAATAAATCTGTTTTTCTCAGTCAGTCCATAGAAAAACAGTTAAAAATTAATGTCACAAAAGCACAACACCGTACGTTGAATGGTGTGCCCTGGCGAATTGAAATTTGAAATTATTTTGAGGTGGCTATATTGGCCGTGTACCGGATCAGAAAAATTTGGAAAAAAATATTTTTGATTTTCTAAAATAGCCATGTTTCAAAGCCATTCACTATATTTTAACTTAGTAGCATATTTTGGAAAATAGAAAAACGCGGTTAATCACTGCAAACTAGGGTTATCTTTTACTAGGGGTGTGCGACTAGTAGTGATTTGAATCGAATATAGAATATTTTGTTTACCAAACACCGATCTGATTTTCAATAGGGGTAATAGTGTTCCTAAACTTGATTTGTTCACTCCCGAGTCCTGACCTCGTTTCATACATGCTCACTGCAACAAGCGAAGAAACTATTGCCAAACTCGGGGCTTACCACCGAACTTGAACAGCCACCATAGTGGAGGTACCGGATCGGATAGAAATACAAACTACAATATTCAAAATTTGAATCCAATGGTAGTTGACAACTAGTATTTGCAAATATTATTCGAATTTCGAATATGTATTCGCACACCCCTATCTTTTACGCTCTTTTTACATACATATTTACGTCCCATATTTATTTCAAAATCACAATCTACATACCGTATTGTTCCGAATATAGCGCGTGTTTTTTTTCCGAAAATACAATCTCAAAAACAGCACTCGCGTTATTTCCGCGCGCTTGCATTTGAAATAGCGCCTGAACATAGGCCACGCCTCTATACAACTCCCGCGCATAGTCTGCTGCGCTTCGCCCCGCCCACCCACTCGAAGCCACTGAACTCGGCCGAACCTTGGGCGAAACTGTCTGCTAGTCGTCAGAATCCTTAGCCGTGATCACATCGTGACCTAGCTTGACCTACATAGATTTTGTTTGTCGGGGTTGTCTATCTACGTTGCTAAGAGCTAAGAGTCTACGTAACGTAATAATGAGTGATGAAGGAGAAGATGAAATGGCTCAAGATGAACAAATGAAGACTGCTGATCGCGTGGAAAAGAAAGGTTCCTCTGCCTTACAAATCAGCAAGGGATTGCGAAGGAGCTAGGCCTAGGCCTACGACCATAGATACTAGGGCCTAGTATAACCCCCACCCCCCACCCCCCCCCCACGACGTAAACATTGAAGACCAGGAATCAGACTGGTGAACTGTGGTTGACATGTGAGCTTGTGCTTGGCCCTACCCTGTAAAAAACCATAGGCCTAGGCCCTAACATTGTTCAAAATGTTTTGTTGTAAGTGTTTCATGTACATTTTAATTTTCTTTGATTTTTTTCTTTTTTCTTGAAATGATTCTGAAAAATTGGGGGTCGTGTTATATTCGAGGTCGTGCTTTATTCGGAACAATACGGTAATCACAATGTAATGTTGTTCATGTCGTACTGGCGCATTACGTGGTGGTTCATACACTGGCCTCTAATTAATGCCGTGGACAGAGGCCGATTGGGGGAGTAGGGGCCACGTACGGAAACTAATTTTAGACGCATTAAGGGGTCTGGGTAAATGTAAATCAATACAGATCTGGATTCTGGATTGATTTACATAAAGTAAAGTACATGTTATGTTCAATTCATTTGCAATCAGCCTGATATTAAACAACAAATTTGATTTCTCTCACTAGTGCATACATACAAATATATTAGGCATATAAATGTTTTAAATCATATTCAATAAATGAAAAGTGTTCTGAACTGGATTAAATAAATAAATAAATTGTATTTAGAGTCTACCCACTCAGTTATATAACTGATTTTCAGTGGGGGACTTTAAATCAAAGCGACCAAGCCAACCCTGTAGGCCCCGACGCAATCGACGAGTGAGCGATAAAACCAACCAAAGATCGATATTTTTAATAGGAAATATAGCAATCAGTGGTATGGACAGTGCGAACACCCGCGGATCAACGCCGGAATCAACAAGGCCGATTCAGAACAACTCTGAATTTATTATGTGATTCGTTGCTAGGACGGCTCCAAAGTCACCGTTTCGGCGTTTACAAGCTCCTAAGACAAGAACTGATGGACTTAAGTCCAAATCAGAAGTTAAAAAACTTCTGACTTTAGCGGGAATCGAACCCTGGACCTTCTGCATTGGAAGCAGATACGCTAACCACAAGACCAACGACAACGAGCCATTTTCAATTTTTTAATTAATAATCCTCTCAACACAGAGAAAAGTAGATTGCTAACAGTGTTATTTTACTCTAGAACACGGCTGCCGTTTTAATGGATTTTATCCAGTTTTAGTTTTTAGTTTTTATGGATATTTAGGGTGCAAAACGAATCAACGGATTTTTTAAGCGAGCGAAGCGAGCGTTTCCATTTGACTCTGCCGGATCAATAGTCACTGGTTTTTTTTTTTTTTTGTATGTCTTGCCATAACGTTCGAACGGAGGCTCGGATCGAGTTGAAATTTTGACCATCCGCAAGCTTTGTTCCCGATTGAATGCCATTAGTTTTGTGGCAAAATCGTTCAAAAAGTTAAAAAGTTACATTAAAGTTAATCGAAAGTTTTTTTTTCAAACTTAACGGCGACAAAATCTGAGATGGCCAAATCATTTAGAATGTCCGTCCGGTCACGAATATGTTAATTTTATTTTGATCCGATAAGTAGTGTAGATGGAAATTGCATTATAACAAAAGTAACGTTACCATGGCAACGAAAACTCGCACGAGGTTCGCACTATGCACTGCCACCTAGAAGTAATCAAAATACTATCGAGGAAGCAGTGTATTATTTGTAACGTTTTCCCAAAGAAATGATGTCAAGGTCCTCTAGATGGCGGTGGATTTTATCCACAAATTAAAGGTTTACCCAAATAGGCCTACCTTGGCAATAATAAATAATATTGGAAACATGGCCCAGTGGACAGCAAACGTAGCAAATTTTACAATTTTAATAAATTGCAATGTGGGTCTAGTATAGCACGTGCTCGCTTATCAACGCGTCCAACAGAGTGTTTCCTAGTTAGTCTATTTACGGATATTCCTTGAATTACGTTTCTATACTCATTTTCGTAAATTTGAATCTGAGCGGGCTAATTTTGATGGAAGGCGGTGGATAATCGATTCGATTTTTGATAAGGGTGGAGCTAGACGTGTCCCTGACATCGTAGGAACTGCTACTGAGGAGCAGTTGTGAAGTGTTTTTTTGTAGGGGGGGGGGGAAGCAAGTTAAATTAAACATCCAAGAACAAACAAAGGAGACTGGAACATACAAAATTATTTTCTTTTGTTTTTGTTTATAAAGTTTGTTTTATGCGATCTTAAACGAGAAAAATAGAATTAATATGATTAAAATGTTATTAACAAGTTCTGCAATGTTATTATTGTACACAACATAATAATGGGCCTAGGTCAAAATCGTGATGCAACATTCATTGGGCTTAGGCTAGGTCTAGACCTAAGCATATTTTAACCAGGTCAGAAATGATTTTAATTTTAATTTTTTAATGTTTAAAGTTAAAACCGCTTTTTTTGTACAAAATAACAACATTCATTAATTCATTTAGCAATGATCTTCAAAACAACTTGTAGTAGGAAACAAGCGTTTCCACCTCGACGCTTAGTGTACTTGTCAAGCAAATGAAATGTCCATCACAATATGACATACTAAATGCAATATGTAGGTTTTTCAAATGGAAATCTTCCAGACCCCTTGGACCATCAAATTCCAACTGGCAACCTTCTCGTGGTTTGGCCCGTGATTAGGGGAGTTCTTCTCCCTGAAACTAATGGTGAGCTCTGGGTCGTCGTCGGGGAACTCTCCCCTTCCCTTTGACTACCTCCCCGACGACGACAATGACAACACGGACGGATGATGACACAGACGGAGACGACCACGACGTGGGGGAACCCCTGCCCTCCCCATACGCTTGTGGCTGGTTCTGACCAGCACAGGCCTGTCCCTGCGTCACCCCTTACGTCCCTCCCATCGTCTTGATTAGCCAAATTGCATAAATATGAGACGTTAAGCAATATCCAATCAATCCAGACCCCTTGATTTACTTCCGACGCCTAGTGTATTTGTCAAGCAAATGAAAAGTCCATCACAATGTGACATACAAAATGTAATAATATGTAGGTATTTCAAGTGGAAATCGTAACAAATGGTGACGCAGCTTTGCTGTTAACAAAGATTTTGAACCCTTAAATCCAATACTGGAATAGAATAGAACAGTTGCGATTGCAAACGGTTCATTGAAATAACTTTAGAACACTCTTTCCCTAGTTACGGGCAGGCAACACACCAGCCTCCAGTAGGTCAATACTATACCAACACAGCCTTTCCCCTAAGCCACTCGTATGGACGCTCAATACAAATAGTCCGTTTCTTTCTCCGAGGACGCAAATCAATTACCCTTCGACGTCTTCACAACTGGGTGACGCGCGCGTCGACGCTGGTGTCACGGAATGTGGTCATGGATATCTGATTTGCGTCGCGCCCCTAGCATGAGGCCAACCTAGAACACAAGTTTAAGAATCTAAATCATTACTGTATTTAGTGTTTGAAAGGAATGCCAAAAGGCTGGATCATGTGAATGACATAAAGAGAAAGGGTGCCAACAGCTTACCTTAAATGGAGTAAGCGCGCCGCGAAAGATGACATATAAACAAATACACAAATAAACAAATACAAAAATAAACAAATAAACTACATAATCAAAACGTTTTCGGTCCACGTGACCTTCCTCTGTTAGTGTAGAGAGAGAGGCTGAGTTGAAACTAAACTAGGCTAGCTGTTGGTTAGGGGTGAGGGGTGAGTGAATGAGTGTGGATTGGGCGACGGGGGGGGGGGGGGGGGGGGGAGAAGAGGGAGGAGAATCATCGTAGGTTTAAATTCGGTTTTTGGCGGGATTTGCAGATCCACTGGTAGGCCAGTTCCCATCTTCGTCCCGTCACATTGACTGAAAACGTTTTTGATTATGTAGTTTATTTGCTTATTTGTGTATTTGTGTTTATGTTATCTTTCGCGGCGCGCCTACTCCATTTAAGGTAAGCTGTTGGCACCCTATCTCTTTATGTCATTCACATTACTGTAATTAGTTCTAGTGTGAAAAATGTCTAATGGCTAGTTAGATTGGAGAAGGGTTGACAGGTTGGGAAAGCAAAGAGAATATAAATCCCAGCCTGAAGGGCTGGGGCGACAAAACTTTTCACCTGCTGATGACAACTGCAGCTAATTTAAAGTTGTTACCTTAATCCACGACGCGTTTCGTCCTTCTGGGACTCATCAGGCAGATGGTGGCCACTAAAATCAGCTAACTACATGCAAACAAAACTCACAACACATAACCAAACCTGTGGTAGGGCCAAGCAAGAAGTAAATTCTACATGCATGTTGTCATCATCAGCAAGGTTACTTCAAACACCATTCATACTGGGCACACAGTCAGCACAACCAGTAAGGGGGCTTCCCTCACAACTTTAGTGCTCGGGAGACAAAACATCCATGACTCACCCTGGATTCGAACTAGGACCCTTGGCAACAAGAGAAAAGCTGCCCCTTCTGTTGTTGCTCGGCCAGGGTGCCTCTTCATTCATACTTAGAAGGGTTAGAGATGGGAAGGGTGGAAAGTCACATAACAGCACAACCAGTGAGGGGGCTTCCCTCCTAGACTCTGGTGCTTGGGCGACAAAACAACCATGTCTTAACCTGGATTTGAACCAAAACCCATGGCAACGAGAGAGGCTGCCCTACTAATTGTGACTGGGATCAGAAAACGAAAGGAAAAGACATTACAAGTTGCAAGCTCTTGGCTATGGCTCAGACACATGTGCTAGCTTTTGGCTGCAGGTGAAAAGGTTGAAGGAAAAGAAGAGCAGGGTCTAACAGGTTCATCACCTGCTAGGGCCCCCCAGCAGGACATGGAGTCAACCTCCTCACTAGATTGTAGGCTGCACTAAGAATTGAAAGGCATAAAACTCTGGTGCGACTTATACCGTATAGTACCGAATATAGGCCGACCCGAAAAAAGGCCGACCCCCTAACTTTGGTCATCGAAATTTTAAAAAAGGAATTTTTAATTAAATATTCTTATTTTACGCGCCGTTATTCCTGCGGTCTGTTTCCGCGGAGCCAGTGCCAAGGTCGTTTTCCCCGCGCGGCCTATTGACGCGGAGCCCGTGATGACGTAGCGCTATGACGCAATCTCCAAGCAGACCGGTTCATATCGCCCAGTTATCTGTTCCACGTCATTCTACACTTGTCAGATGGCCTGCAGAAGGCCTGGAGATAGCGTCGCGTCCTCCGTGCCTGCCGTATTGTTGGCGCAGCGCCAGACACAAGCAGTGAACTTTACGTATTTCCTTGTCACATGGCGCTGTAACTTGGTGTTTGAAATTAGCGCGTCAAAATGCCGATGCTCGCATATAGGCCGTAGGAGGGATTTTGAGACCTAAAATAATAAAAAAAAAAGGTCGGCTATATTCGGTACTATACGGTATTCGCATGCAAGATTTTTTTAACTTCGACCCGGCACCTCCCCAATGGTGGAGGTGCCGGGTATCGTGTCCTGTCACTAAAAAAGATTGTGCGACGCACTTACGCAATAGTGACACTTAGTATGCATGCGATAATACGAGTTTTTACCCATCATCATCATTATCCATCGCTGTTTCCTGCTTCTAGCAGGGTCAGCTTGGGTTAAGCAACCAAATTTTTCCACTTCTTTCTATCCTCCCAAAATCGTACCATCTCTTCAACATCTTCCCAGCTCTCTCCTCTTGCCTCCAAGTCTCCTGCTAATGCTATGATATCCTTCCAACTCTTTCTTGGTCTACCCCATCTTCTTCTTCCTTTATGAATTCTTCTTTCATACATTTTCTTAGACATCCTATTTTCCCCCATTCGTTTCATATGTCCATACCATCTTAACCGTGTCCTTCCTATCCTGTCACTTAACTTCTCTACACCTAGCATTTCTCTAATGTCCGTGATTCTTATTCTATCCCTTCTCGTCTTGCCCACTGTGCTTCTGAGGATTCTCATCTCTGCCGCCTGCATCCGACTCTCCTCTCGATCACCCATTTACTTTACATTTACGAGTTTACTAATAATAATAATAAAATTCCAAGTTATGATAGGCCTACATAGCCTACACGAGCCTTACCAACTGTGTAATATCATGGCCGCATCCTAGGACCTTTTTGGATACTAGGTTGCTAGACACTAAATGTGAATGGGGCTATGCCCTTTTCTAGCAACCTTTAATGAATCAATGTGTTAAAACAATAACAAAGGTTGAAATTGAAACCTTGTTATTTTTTAATTTTATATTTATTAATAGACATTTTTAGGTAGAATTTCAGGATATTTGTTTACCCATACCCACAATACCAAATATTAAAATGTGTGACCTACATTTGCATACAAACCAGCTTTTTGATTTAAGACATCTGAAAACTGAGGTGCGACTTACATCCGCGACCAACCTACAATTGAGTGAATACGGTAAGCATAATAATTTAAATCAAATGCACTTTTAGTTTTACTACCTTTGGAGCTTCCAGCACAAGAGTTGTGACTGTCTTTATGCTTGAAGCACTCGTTGACAGACTCTGTAGAGTAATCGGGGACTCGGGTTCGATACCCGGCTGACATGGACTTTTTCAATTTCTAGATTCATTTCCATTGGTAGTTTTCTTATCATAAAATTTTTATAAATTCCAACCAAAATTTAGTATGGTGCTTGAAAGTTGAAATTTGAATAAAGATGGAATTCAGATCCACACAAACTATTTCAGCAGACGAACAAGACTCACGTGTTCCCAAAGAGTACTTCCGACTTCTTGTTGACGAAGTAGACTGCGAGGAAGGAGAATACGAGGACTACGACGCCGACAGCGAGCGTCAGTGCCTCGTGAGCCGCTGACGGTTTCAGGAACATCCGCACAGAGAACGTCAGCCAGATGGACTCGGTCCACGTCGAGTACTGGCCAGACCTCCAGTCGTAGTCTGGAACAACGCACAACAAGTTAGGTTAGGTAGTCTGGAACAACGCACGCACCGTCAGACAACAAGTTAGGTTAGGTAGTCTGGAACAACGCACGCGCCGTCAGACAACAAGTTAGGTTAGGTAGTCTGGAACAACGCACGCACCGTCAGACAAGTCAAGTTAGGTTAGGTAGTCTGGAACAACGCACGCGCCGTCAGACAACAAATTGGGTTAGGGTAAACGAAACCAACACAACAAAAAACTTGTAAAAATACAGCCAAACCTTACACAATCAAAAGCAATGAGATCTAAAAGAAATGATAAGCTTATGTACGATGTACCCTCCTACATTTTTGCAATCTTAATACATAAATTCACTCAGCCCTGTGACTGCATCCTTGCAAAGCTTGACAAATGAAATTTGTATGAACTTTTACATTTAAAACAATAGTTGCAAATAAAATTTTGCCATACATTGCAAGGATGCAGTAACAGGGCAATGTGAATTTAATCAATTTTCGTATAAAAATTGCGAAAATGTAGGAGGGTAGGCCTACATAAGCTTGGCATTTCTTTTAGATCTCATTGCTTTTGATTGTGTAAGGTTTGGCTGTATTTTTACAAGTTTTTTGTTATGTGTGGGATCTCATTACTTTTTCTAGTTCCATTACAAAATTATTTGTTAAAATGTAATAATTTGATTGCTATGGTATTACCAATTAACAATAGAATGTAAAATATCTAGTGGTCCAAAGACTTGCTTTTGGTACACAATGTAGGTGATCATTGTCAAGTAACTATAGTTACTTGTTGATTATGCCTGTAAAAGGCTTATATTAAAATTTAAAACCTCTATTTGGAAGCCTTCCAGCAAACTTTTTCAACTTTTTACCTTTCCACTATTACCTTAATGTCCATGTAAAATATGAACGTTGTAGCCCAACCCATTTGGTCAGAATCGTGAGGCAATTGAAACTGGCTAATTAGACGGAAGTAGTAGTAACTAACATCCTTACAGTGATTTTGAGCTTGTTTCAAGTACTTTTTTCACCAAGAAGGAATTGTACCCCCACCAAATTTGGCATGTGTTGTCACTTGTCAGGTACCTAAATCCCCTCAATTTTGATAGTTTTCAAGTTCACATCACGTTTCATGATGGCTGGGTAACACCTTGAAATCACCCCA
Organism: Sweltsa coloradensis; assembly: GCA_024449915.1. NCBI lineage: Eukaryota > Metazoa > Arthropoda > Insecta > Plecoptera > Chloroperlidae > Sweltsa > Sweltsa coloradensis. The sequence goes on from JAMZAV010001724.1 coordinate 19,619, forward strand.
ACTTTGCTTGCTGTATATAAGGTGCCCATGTGTGTAGTGCGCCATCGGCTTGACTGTGGCGCCCTAACGGGCACAGGTAGATTTTTTTAAAGCAAACATTATAAATTAAACACTATGACGTAGACCTAGGTCTACCTACCAACTAGTTATTAAAAATTAGGTCTAGGCAAAAACATCAATATTTCAATACTACAGTAAGATCTCTCTTATCCGATCTCCTCTTATCCGATGTTCCGTGTTAACCGAGCCGCCAAAAAAAAAAAAAAAAAAAAAAAATTAAAGTTTTAAATACGTAAATAAAACATAAAAATAATTACAGACGCCGCGCCGCACTTTTTTAAATGTACTCGCATACATTTGTAGGCATGCCTTACGAGTGAGTGCAAAGAAGATAGATCGGCGATATATCTCGACTTTCGAGCAGTGTGCATCAGTCTACTGAGCATATAGAGTTCAGTGGTCAGTGTGCGTCGGGCGCATCGCCGGTAAGCGTCAGTGTCACCCACTGAGCATATAGAGTTCAGTGTGCGTCGCGCGCATGCGCGTGCGCATACGATCCAGCCATCTCACACACAGCTGTTCAAAGATGGTCGTTGTGGAACTAGATGCAATCATGTTTCAACCGATTCACGTAATTCGTAATCACGACGCATTGAATTGTTATTCCTGGGCTTATCTTATTTCTTTCCCAGACTTATCTTGCGTCGTGAGCTTCAGCGCGGGCATAGTAGTGAGAGGTTTTCCCACATGAGAAAGAGAGCTAGGCCTAGGCCTAGGCCTATGTTTGCATTGTAGGCCTAGGCCTACTGCGTCGAGTTTAGGCCTAGGCCTAGGCCTAGACATACGTTTTTATTACGACATGTAGGCCTAATTGTGTACGTGTGTTCGTGAGCTTAAATTACAAGCTATTAAATCATTTAGTATACCCTGTATGAAGTGTATCGTGTGTATTTTATGTTCCTTTATCCATTACATGTGTCATATATCATTTTACCACATCAGGCTATGCTACGAGAGCAAATAAACAATTGATCCGCGCCATCCGAGTTTTTCGCAAATCCGAGGTGCCCCCGGTCTCATCCAACTCGGATAAGAGGGATCTTACTGTATATCGATAAGTGGGAATATGTTCAATATCAAAATTTGGCTTGGTATCAAAATATAAACAAAAATGTTAAATTACGTAATTTTGGCGGAGGTGCCGAGTAGTCGAAATTAAATTAATCCTGGCTTGTACATATTATGGTGGAGGTGGCAGGTCATAGAACACGATTGTGAGATCGTAAAAATTGCTGTGTTTTTGGTGATAACTTATCAACCCTAATTGACCACAAATTATTACTAGGAAAACGCTTAAGTCCCGCCGCGTTGTTGGATGAGCGTAATTGGTGCATTGAGCTGCCATGTGTTATGCGGATTTTCTGTTGTTCTGTGAAAAAATCAGAACTTTGTTGAATATTTTTTTTAAATTAAATTAAATTAAATAAAAAATTAACTTAATTTTTTTTAATTAATCGTAATTTTAAAAAAGGAAAAAATCGTTATATTGAAATTTTCATAAGAAATAATTATTCGATTGCGTACAAATTTTACACGAATATATTAATTCATAAAATTAAGGTTCTGTGAAAAAATCATTATAATCGGATCAAGCATGTAGGAGTTATAAGTCGAGGAAATTTTTTAAAAAAAAATCGAAAAAAAATCGTAAAATTGCGATTTTCATGAGAAATTATTTTTTGTTTGCGCTCAAAAACGTGGCAGTTCTTAGTTCAGAGATTTCGAAGGCCTCCATAAAATTTCATCGCAATCGGAGTATCTATTTAGCCGGAATCGTGTTAACAGACAGACAAAAATACAAAAAAAAGAAAGAAAAAAAAACATTCCGGATTTTTTTCTCCAGTGTAGTGAAATGGAATCTTCGCTTCGCTCGCTACGCTCATCCAAAAAATAGTGAAAAATTGTGAAATTTGTTTTAGATTTTTTCCCCGCAAACAATAACATTCTAAATCTAATATATCAATATAGAAACCCAAAATTTTTGAGTGATATCGAAAATTGAATGATTATTATGTCATAGCTCAGCCCTATTAAATGTTGACTTAGGCCTAGGCCGAGATATTATTTTGAACCACCAGTAGAAAAATTTGATTTTGAAAAATTATTAATGTAGGCCTAGGCCTACTTTTATAACTAAATTGAAGGTCTCCACAGAGGAAAATTATAAGAAACACAAATCCGAATCCGCCGAATCGCTGTGAATACATAGCGCTGAAATTTTAAACAGACATCCGGTACGATTTAACTGAGAACTGCTAACCAAATCAGCTAGATCCATTGCGATTTATTTCTACACTATCATTAGAGAGAATGCACAAGCTTAGACAATGAGCAGATTAGACTTGTAGGAGAATATAGTGATTCCTAAATTGAGAATCACTGTTGTTTGTTGAGTTTAACCATGAAAGTTTCCTAATCCAAATCCCACAGACAGAACACACATGATCTTGGTCGGGGAGGGCTTGTAGGGAGAGCTAGAATTGTAAAGCTACGCCCAAGTTAGCGTACTTGACATTTATTAACTACAATTCGAGCTACAGCTCTTATCCTTTATATGGTTAGGCCTACATGGAAATATTTGATTGATTGTACCCAAAAATGTTGCAAGTCTAAGTTCAGAGATTTTGAAGATCCCCTCAAAATTTTTTAAGATCGCATATATGCCGTTTGCCCGGTAGAGCGCAAACAGACAAAAATACAAACAAAAAACAAACAAACAAACACCCGAGTTAATTGTTTTGGAGGGTCAGTGAAATTGAAGTCTTCGCTTCGCTTATCCAATAAATAAATAAATAAATAAATAAAAAAATAAAGTCGTATTTAGAGTCTACCTACTAAGTCACAGAACTCCAAATCAGAAGTTAAAGAACTTCTGCAGACTTTCCCTAGACTTTCTGCAATGGAACCAGAGACGCTAACCACAAGACCAACGGAGGTGGAAAGAGTAGAGAAGGCATGAAACCCAGAAATAACTTATTTCACTATTTAATTACAATATTGTGATTTTTAACTAATAATTCTGAAGTCAGTAAAGTCACAAAATAAATTTTTACTGAAGAGTAAAAGTAAATCAAAATGAAATGTGTAAATTCACTAAATTGGCATAAAAAACTTATTCTAGTTCTCTTATTGCCTCTTAATCATTCAAATTCCAATATTCAAATTTTTTCCCATCTTCCCAGCTATCTCCTTTTGCCTCCTAGTGCCCTGCTTTAGTCTCCTTCCCTCTCTTCCTTGGCCTCCCCCATCTTCTTCATCCTACATCAAACCGTTTTTCATACCGTATTTACTCGATTATAGGCCGCCCTCGAGTAATGGCCGCACCCTTATTTTGACCACTCAGATTTTAAAGAGTTGGCTATAAATACTATTGATAAATGGCTTCACATAATGGCCGCACTCCACTTTTTGAACTTGACAATTTCAAATATACCCGAGGCCTATACTTGCATAAATACTAAGGCTGGGCATCGATGTTAAATAGCAACATCGACATCGAAGTCAAATAATCGATGTCGAAAATTTTTCAACATCGAAATTGAAAAAATCGATTTTTTTCAAAAAAAAAAAAGTCAAACTTTCATATTGATAATTGCGCTGAAATGAGAATAAAATCGCATTAAAAAAATCCCAACGAAAAAAGCATAACTTTTTAATCATATTACGATATACTATCGACATAAACGCCCTTTTCTTGCTTTTGCGTCAATTTGAATTGCGCGCTGTCTCGGCGCTGGTCGCGGATTGGCCGCGCCTGTGACGGGCCCCTTGATGCCCCTCCCACGAGGGAGGGAGAGAGAGGGAGCGGTGGAGCGAGAGAGAGAGAGCGCGAGAGTCTAGTGCCTTGCCTCGATAGGCGCGTCGAGGGGCGGGGGGAGGGGAGTGGTCCTCCCGTTGCTAGGCAGCAGATACAAGGCCGCTCTAGCGCTCAGCGGCGGGACATTCGAAACTTACGCGAGCGAAGTGTTTACGTAACTGTTGAGAGTAGGCCTACCTCAAATTGCAACGTAACAATTATTGGAATATGAAATTATCGCGAAAAAATGAATTTTCAGACGTTTTAAGCGGGAATTGAAAATTAAAAAAAAAAAAAATTTTTTACATAATTAATTTTAAAAAACATCACAACACAAAAAATCGATGTCGAAAAATACTCCCGACTTCGATAAAACATCGATTAATCGATGTCGATGCCCAGCCTTAATAAATACAGTACATTCTCTTGGGCAATCTCTCATCTTTAGAATTGTTCACCTGCTCCCTGACCATACATATTGCATGTGCTTTTCTTCACTAGGACTCAACCCACAACATTGTTCAATGTTAATTACGTAAAAAGTGGCTTGTAACATTTCTTAGACTAGGAAAACGCTAAAGTCCCGCCGCGTTGATGGATGAGCTTTTTAAAGGTTTTAGTTTGCGTGGGATATCTTTACTTTTGCAAGTGCTTTGTTTTGCTGCCTACGCATCAAAGGTGAATGTTGTCAAGTTTATTTTGTTTCTTGTCAATTGGTATTATTTACCGTAAAAAACTTGTGTTAAAAGCTTTATTTCTATGGATTCTGGCTAAATTTTTCCACTTTTTCTTTCAAAAGGTACTACATAACTATAACCTTAATATCCATGTATAATATGAACGTTGTAGCCCCATTCGTTTGGTCAGAATTGGCCCAAATGGCACGAAAATATCGCTCAAAAAGTCAAAAAACGTATATTAAAAGCTTTATTTCTCTCGATTCTGGCTAATTTTTTTAACTTTTTCTTTCAGAAAGCAATACATCACCATTACCTTAATGTCCATGTGAAATATGAACGTTGTAGCCCCACCCGTTTGGTCAGAATTGGCCCAAATGGCACGAAAATATCGCACTAAAATTCGAAAAAAATCGTAAAAGTACGATATTCATGAGAAATATTTCTTCGATTGTACCCAAAAATGTAGCAAGTCTAAGTTCAGAGAAAACGAAGGTCGTGTCAAATTTTCATCAAGATCGCATTTGCCGTTTGCCCGGTAGAGAGCGAACAAACAGACGGAAAAACAAACAAAAAAAAACAAAAAACAAAAAAACACCCGAGCTAAATTTTTTGGGGGGTCGGTGAAATTGAAGTCTTCGCTTCGCTCATCCAAAAACCAGTTTCAAACTAGTTTTTGCAACAGTTTTATTACCAATTCCAATGTCTTCCCTAGGTGAGAAATATTTTCTAGGGTTGTGCAAACCTTGATTTTTTAATTTGAACCGAACTCGGGACTAAACTTAAAGGGATATCAAACAGTTATTGGATGAGCGAAGCCAAGAAGACTTCAATTTTACTGACCCCCAAAAAAAATTAGTTCGGGTGTTTTTTTTGTTTGTATTTTTTTCTGTTTGTTCGCTCTCTACCGGACAAACTGCATATCCGATCTCGATGAAAATTGGAGGTGACCTTTGAAATCTCTGAACTTAGACCTGCCACATCTTTGGGTACAATCAAAGAAATATTTCTCATGAATATTGACTTTTACGATTTTTTAACATTTTTAGTGCGATATTTTCTTGACATTTGGGCCGATTCTGACCAAACGGGTGGGGCTACAACGTTCATATTTAACATGGACATTAAGGTTATGGTGATGTAGTACCTTTTGAAAGAAAAAGTTGGAAAAGTTAGCCAGAATCCATAGAAATAAAGGTTTTAAATTTTAATATAAGTTTTTTTAGGTATATAATAACAATTAAAGTAACAATAGAAACTTGACAACAATTCACCTACAATGCGTTCAAAAAGCACTTGCAAAAGTAAAAAAAAAAAACGAGCAAACAAACTTACAAAAAAGCTCATTCATCAACGCGACTAAAAAAAGCGTTCACGAAGCGGCCTAGTAGTACGTAAAATAGTGATGTCTGGACCGGCACCTCCATCAAAGAAGTATGTAACTTCAGGCCCCCCCCCTTTTTTTTTTTTTTTTTTATTATTTTTTTATTTATACCTGGAAATCGAGAACCGTTTTGACCAAACTATGGGTACCGTACCTGCACACCCTACAAATTGAAATTAGTTACAATTTTTGCTTACAACTCCAACATTTTTAGCTTCAACTTTTTCATAGTTTGAGTTCAAGTTTGAATTTCGAACGTTTGCATATCTCTGTTAATTTCCTTACCATCGATAGTGAACGCTGGACTGAGGGCGGCCGAATAGTTCATGGTCGTCCTGACGCAGACGCCAGTGTTGTTCTCGGTGGGAGTTACGAAGGCCGGCATCCAGATATTCTGGAACACCTGAGACAACGGAGACGCTAACAACAACACTTCAAGCACAAAAGTACAGGATTTGTCAATACAGGTTACCGTATTGTTCCGAATAAAGCACGACCTCGAATATAACACGACCCCCAATTTTTCAGAATCATTTCAAGAAAAAAGAAAAAAATCAAAGAAAATTAAAATGTACATGAAACACTTACAACAAAACATTTTGAACAATGTTAGGGCCTAGGCCTATGGTTTTTAACAGGGTAGGGCCAAGCACAAGCTCACATGTCAACCACAGTTCACCAGTCTGATTCCTGGTCTTCAATGTTTATGTCGTAGGCCTAGGCCTAGCTCCTTCGCAATCCCTTGCTGATTTGTAAGGCAGAGGAACCTTTCTTTTCCACGGGATCAGCAGTCTTCATTTGTTCATCTTGAGCCATTTCATCTTCTCCTTCATCACTCATTATTACGTTACGTAGACTCTTAGCAACGTAGATAGACAACCCCGACGAACAAAATCTATGTTGGTCAAGCTAGGTCACGATGTGATCACGGCCAAGGATTCTGACGACTAGCAGACAGTTTCGCCCAAGGTTCGGCCGAGTTCAGTGGCATCGAGTGGGTGGGCGGGGCGAAGCGCAGCAGCCGATGCGCGGGAGTTGTATAGAGGCGTGGCCTATGTTCAGGCGCTATTTCAAATGCAAGCGCGCGGAAATAACGCGAGTGCTGTTTTTGAGATTGTATTTTAAAAAAAAAACATCGCGCTATATTCGGAACAATACGGTAGGTGTCAGTACTTGTAAAACTAGGAAAACACCAGATGTTAGACGAGTGAGCGAGCCATGTGTGGAGTAGGGTAACCGGTAAACTTTGCATTTGACTTCATTGATATACATAAAGTATAAATAATAGAGTTTTGAGTTAGGTTGGTATAAGGGCGTGTCAACTGTAATTTTGATATGTTTTCGAAGTAGACTCTAGTTTTAAACGTTTTTGTGGAGAAAACGTATTAAAAAAAAATAATAATTTAAAAAGGCGAGGGGCCCTTCCGCGTGAACCTTAAAGTGCAATGAGCGTCCCGCGTGAACACAACAGTACACCAGACAAAATATAACTTTTGAATTTGAATTATCATACGTAATGCCGTAATAATAATATCGGCGCTGTCTAGATAGAGAAGCAACAGAATACGGCCGCGGCGGGACTCGGAACAGGTGGGTATGACCTCACTACGGAGTGCGGCGTTCATTTTTCCCGTGAATCGGCAGATGTAGGCTGACCGCCCGCCAGGCAATCTCCTGCTCGCTCGGCTGTCGGCCCGTCGCTTAGGCCTAGGCCTACGTAATGAAGAAATCCACCACGGCCGTTTTGTATTTATGATCTTAGGCCTAGTGTTTTGTTCAGATTGCGTTGTAATGAATCAATACTGCAGACAAATAAATTGAAGACAACATAACATTTACATTAGGGGTGTGCGAGTAGCACATTTTGAATTCGAGTGGAGTCGAGTCGAGTATTCATTTTAAAATTAATTTTTTTTATTTGGAACACAACGATTTTTCTGTTGTAAACTTATAAAAAATACATCATTGTACTTGTATTAGGCTATTGAGGCCTTTCTGCCCTTTGTGCTGGTCAATTTCAATAAAATTATAATTTATACAGTATGTTATCTATAGTTTCCTGGTAGAGATGACATCGGGTAGCAAAATTCGGAACCGGTTCCAGCACTCAAATTACCCGGGTACCCGGGTCCCGTTACGTCACGATGTGTGGAATGGAAACGCTGTTTCCTAGGTCTACTAGTTGGTTTGAAGGTCATACCGACTGTCTACGTTTCCGTCTCTGGAAACCTTTGCAATAATCGTTCACAAATAAAGAACCGCATTGATAACCAGGCAATGATCTTCATTCTTCATTACACCAAAGATTAGTTTACCAATTTGGCAATTACACTGTACAGGCAGTGAAACTCATTGTAGGTAGGCCTACGATCAAAAAGCATCGAATGTGGGAAAATCTCTCACTACTATATCCCGCACTGAAGCTCTCGTCGCAAGATAAGCCTAGGAAAGAAAGAAGATAAGCCCAGGAATAACAATCCTATGCGTCGTGATTACGAATTTCGTGAATCGGTTGAAAGATGATTGCATCGCGAATTCTTCTTCACCCAACCATCTTTGTCAGTCAGCTGTGAGTGTGAGTTGGTTGGATCGTACGCGCATCTCGTACTGCGCAGACGGCAGTGTCCAAGATTTATTGCCGCATCTTTCTCTCTTGCACTCACTCGTGGCATGGGCGTGACTCGCCGAGACGGACGAAAGCACGTGATAGCTTACAACGCGCTCTGTCGTCAACTCCAGTTACTCTTTAGGCAGCGGGCACGCTCCGCGGGAAAGACCACAACCACGTAGCGCGTAATTTAAACTGGTGAATTAGCCTAAAATCGGCCACGAAATATACCCGGATCTTAAAATCGGCTCCGGGTTATTTCTGGAACCGGGTACCCGGGTACCCGATGTCATCCCTAGTTCCTGGCCACATAACAATACTGCTGCAATGTTTTAATCCGAAAAAAAAAAACTCCGAATTTGCACTCGCATTATAAATTATAATATTCCTGGTCTAGGCATCTCCAATGCTATTTCAGCACATTTAAATATTCCGCACCCTTGAAGTTCCAGCAGAGTCGATAAAGAAGTTACCTAACCTTCTTTATCGACTCTAGTTCTAGCGATGGCCGACGGAGCGCGCCACGCGTCGCTCGGCAAGTTTGACCTTCAAGCCGCGTCATCAAACACTGGCATCAAAGCAAAGATGGAAGATAGAAGGAGGAAACATAAAACATGTCAAACTACGCCAACTACGATTTTAAAATACGTAAAAAGTGGATTAATGGAATGTTCTCCGGCATTCTTTCTTCTCGATAGTTGATATGAAATATATTAGTGATATAGACACAACAAAACCAATAAAGGATATTTGTTTTCGACGCCGTGTAGGCCTAGTCCTATTCCCGGTTCCCGCATCCAAGTCTCCATTGTTGTTTATCATAATAATTTTGAAAGCATGCAGTCTCTAGGGCCAAGGCCTACTTTTTGCCGTCACAGTACACACGTAGTAGGCCTAGGTTGTAATAAGCCTAGGCCCAGGTCTCTGTACGTAGGCCTAGCCCTACTGTGATGATGGTTCTTTTCAGTTTTCATAGGATTTCATATGTTTAAAACTCGACTCGAAAACTTTGAGCCTAAAACCAAACTCAACTCGATGTCGCGTATAAAAACAAACTTGAAAAAACTCGACATTTCGAGTACTCGCACACCCCTAATTTACATGCAGTTTAAAGACTTGGTAAAAGAAAAAGACAGTTTAACATCACGCGGCATCGATAGAGATGTGCAAAGGTTTTTTAAAGTTAGGAAATTCGCGCCTTAGAAATAAAAATTCACGATTTGTGGCGATTTCCCAAAAAAACAATTTTCTCATGCACAACTAAAAAAAATAATAAAAAAATACAAATTTCATGATAAGTTATGATTGATTTTAAATTTTAATGATTTAAAAGAAAAACAAGCACATGAGAGTGAAGTTCAGAATCAGTTTTAATTTTAAGCTCAATTTCAGCCTTCAGTTTTCAAAGTTTCTGTCAGTTTTTACAAGAATTAATTTCGACTACCCGGCACCTCCACCAAAATTACGAAATTATGCATTTTTTGTGTAATGTCTTTTGACATGGAGTATTTTGAGCAAACTCACGTTCAAACAATTATTACGATCTCACAATCGCGTTGTATGACCCAGCACCTCCACCATATGTACCAGCCAAGATAAATTTAATTTCGAATACGTTGAATACATTGGACACCTCCACCAAAACTTTGAAAAAAACTTTTTAAAACTTTTGTGACCTAATTCGCGTTTAACCCATCGGCGTTTTCGCCGGTCGAATCGACGGGCTGTTTACAATGCGCGCCGAAATACCTGGCCATCGGATCGACGGGCTGGAACAGCAAGGGAACAGCGCGCTACATTATCGGTCGTTGTATGAGAATGGTTCGTCCAATCACCAAGAGATCGCGCTCGATGTACTCTACGCACTTCGCTGCATCCAACGATGTGTTTGGCTCGTCACTCGGTCAAGTTTTAGCCTGTCTATGCTTGAAGGAAAGATTATGTTTTCATTGGTAGGTGGTATGGCGGCGCGCGCGCTATGGCGGCTACAGCTTATTGCAATATTTTGAAGGATATGACGAATATGAGGGGTGTGATATTTTGACACCAAGAAAAATCGAAGGAAAGATCATACACCCTAGACATTTATTAAGGCTACATTTTAGTTTTGATTTCAAGTAAATCGGGTTATTTTTGTTGTAACAGTGAATTTTTTGCTGCGGTGCGCTCCGCAACCCCATTTCGTAAAAAATAAATGGAATTCAGGGGCCAGGCGGCGAGATTTTAAATAGAACGCCGATGGGTTAAAGATACAACTGCTAATTTCGCCACTAGTTCGCGGTATCAACTAAAATTTTGCAAAAATTCGCGAATCGTAAATTGGTACCGTACCATTCAATCACAATTACGAGATTCATGTGCAAACTGAATTTGAAGGGATTATTGCAACTTAAAAAAAAATCGCAAATTTCGTTGTCACAATTTTTGCACATATCTAGGCATCGATCATCTAGCTACACTTAAAAAAGTTTGAGAAATAGAGTATTTGCACACCCCTAAAATCAATTGTTTAAACCATCTATTTAGGCCCTAGTAAAGAAATGATTCAGTGTGGTCTGTTTGACGTCTTTTTTCTCTTTCACTTGTAGCAGATAATTGTCCATGCTAGTTAGCCCGTCCATTATTTTTGGCTTTACGTTGTCCAAACTCTCAATATATCACCGAAACTTTTCAAAACCTTCAACAGCTTCGTTATGCAATGGGATTGGTTGTAGAATCTCTTCTGGCTCATCTTCATCGCTGGCATTTTGATAATCTCTTGATTGAAAATGAAAAGATTGTCAAAAAAAAAGGATTGATTGAAAAAAAGATCTTGTGATCTCTTGATTGGGAACTGTCTCGTGCGCCAGAAATTGGTGAAAACGTATCACAAGGGCAAGCAAGACATTAAATCGGAGGTTATTATTGCGTATTAGGCGGGAAAAACGTGACATGCGGAAACGTTTTGCGCGAGTAATTTTAACATTAGGCCTACACTTATAGATGTATTTTCAAGTCCAATATTTTTGGACGTCACCAGCGGGAAAACGTATCGAAACTCGAAAGGGAACATTTTTGACGGGTTTGACTGTATTCATATTTTGTTTACTTTTGTTTAGAGATGTTCAATGATATTTTTTGCAGTATCAATATCGGCGCAATTTTGCCGATATCGTATCGTGATATCGAAATTTCAAAAGAAATATTGATATCGGGATATTGAATTTTTTTCGACTGCGAAAATGACGATTTTTCATACGTGATCGTAAATGCTAGTCTTGTGTGCTTGATATTGGTGGGATATCAGTTAAGTCATCGAGATTTTCAAGTGAATCTACTTGAAACATGTTTCTTATACCTCATAATAAATAATACTTGTACTCAGAGCGTGTAAAGATAACAAGTTGCGTCATCGATGTTGTCACTACGACGGGGGCAACTGGACTGAAGTCCCGTGCAGCGCGCTACGTGAATCGAGAGCGAGGTTGGAGGGAGGTGCGCACGCATTGGCTAGGCGCTGGCGGGGAGGGCGTGGATCGTAGCGGAGAAGTGGGAGGAGCGTTCCATTGAACTGCAGAAATGTGTAGTGCAGACCGCGGCAGGACATTTAACATCGAGAATACCGTATCGGACCGAATATAGCGCGATGTTTTTTTCCAAAAATACTATCTCTAAAACAGCACTCGCGTTATTTTTGCGCTCTTGCATTTGAAATAGCGCCTGAACATAGGCCACCCGCAATACACCTCCCGCGCATCGGTTGCTGCGCGTCGCCCCGCCCACCCACTGGACGCCAGCTGATCCCGTGAGGCGGGCGGGTGACGTCATCACGGGCTCCGCGGCAAAAGGCCGCGGGAATATCGCCGGGTTCCGCGGAAAATGACCACCAAAATAACTGTGCGTACAATTAAAAAGTTTTTTCTTAGGAATCGATCCCGAATCGATTCTAGGTCACAATGATCGATTTGTAGTCCCTTAATCAGACTGGTGAACTGTGGTTGGCCTATGTGAGTTTGTGCTTGGCCCTACCCTGTTAAAAAAAACATAGGACTAGGCCCTAACATTGTTCAAAATGTTTTATTGTAAGAATGAAACTTTCGTCTATTCATTCATTGCATTGTAAATAAAAAATGTTTCTTGTACATTTTAATTTTCATTGATTTTTCTTTTTTCTTGAAATGATTCTGAAAAATTGGGGGTCGTGTTATATTTGAGATCGTGCTATATTCGGTCCAATACGGTAATAAAGCTACGATATCGCGATATTTCCGATATGACAGCGGGGTATCGGTATCGAATCGAATAATCGATATCGTTGAACATCTCTACTTTTGTTCATAATTCACTGATTGTCTTTGTTTAACATTTACTTGTATTACCTGTACTTGTATTGTTTAACTTGTCTGAAATAAAAATTAAAAAAAAAAAAATTGCATACATAATGCGCCACTCTAGCCTATGATAGGCAAGGGAGGAAAGAACCACGCTGGAACCAACCTTAGGTAGGCGGAGGAAATGGAATTTTCCCAGATACTCACACATGGCTCACTAGCTCGTCTTACCAAGGACTTTGGCATTTTCCTAGTAAAATCATTGCATACACATTTGTGTGGTCAGTAGGGTAGCCGTTTGATAATCGATATATCGATCAATACGATTACGAGGTGGCGGCCAATCGACCGACCAGCGTTGAGATGACGCGCAATTCAAACTGACGCAAATGTGAGTTTTATGCTGATATACAAAGTGACCATATCGGTGCAATATTTTTGGGCACAATATTATCGCGATATCATTTTCATTGTGGCACGTTCATCGATTTGTTTGACATCCCTAATATCTTCCCACTGCTTTTTATTCTCCCTATAATAGAATAGCAATCATCATCACTATCTGTTGCCACGTCCAACTCTGCGTTGGGTCGGCATTGAAGATAGGCCTCGCCTCTCCATCTTCTTCTGTCTTGCCACCACTCCTCTCCTTCCACCACATTCCAGTCAATAGCAATGAATCAATGATTACCGTATTTACTCGATTATAGGCCGCCCTCGAGTAATGGCAGCACCCTTATTTTGACCACTCAGGTTTTAAAGAATTGGCTATAAATACTATTGACAAATGGCTTCACATAATGGCCGCACCCCACTTTTTGAACTTGACAATTTCAAATATACCCGAGGCCTATACTCCCATAAATACAGTAACAAAACACAAAAAAAACATTGTATTGTATGATGAGAATAAGGCATTATGCCTAGCTACATGGTAAATAAATACACATTTCCACCATTTGCCACAACCTTATCACACATTTGGATGCATATGGATACGGTACCTGGTTAGCTGGGTCTGAGTGGCAGTCCTGCTCTGTGGCGTTTGTCTTCTCGCCAGTGAGTAGCGCCAGCACGAGTGCCGTCAGCGTTGTCACCAGGTTGAAGTTACCGCTGACTCCGACGTAGTGGCTGGCCTGCTTGTCAGGCAGCTTGCGCGACGCGGGAACAACGGCTCGGAACATCGAGCAGTTGATAGTGTCCACGTAGCAGTGGAAGAGCTCGTCAATCTGGAAACACCAAACGGTTAACATGGGCGTAGAAAGTTGGATAATTACTAGGAATGACGAAACCCGGATGATACCCATCCACATTAGCCGCAAGTAGTTACACAAAAAAATCAAGTGGGGTGTCTTAAGAGCTGTTAAGAAATGCTCATCAATTATCGTAATATTCGAGATGTAATGCAGAATGCGTCCTACATAATAACGTGCCGATTAAGTGGTATTTCACAATCATGTCAAAGTAATGGCAGGCTATCAAGATAACACTCACTGCTCCTATAAATCTGGCTTTATATCTTGTCACTGTTTAGTCAAGGTCAGAATGCGTTGGCCGGCCAGCCAACCAGGGGAGGGGGGGGGAGCCAAAATGCACTGGCTAGCAAGCAGATAATTATGACTTGTTAACATGATAAGGCAAGGCCAGACTCTGCCCTTTCTCTATCCCTTAAGTAGTGATATTTTTATCACCAAGGGTGATAGCTTTTGACTTCTAGCAGATTGGAAACATTAGTGGTGTTATGGTAATTACTAGTATTACGGACGAAAATCGTATATCGATATATATCGTAATGATACGATATGCGACGTCATATCGTGATAATTGTACGATATTATTTTGCACTGAATATGGTGATAAATCGATAAACCGTCATATTGTTGTCTCGTTATCGTCGTTTGACAATTTGCCTTTGGCGTGATTTTCTATTGATGTTAGCTGACCGACCAGCCCGTGGCATTTCTCAGTATTTGTTATCTGTATGGTTACTTTACTGCAGCCATTATGTCATCTCACACTAAGCTTGCCCCTCAAGGGGGCCGGCAAACCGGCCAGATGTGAGAGAAGTGCGTCAGTGATAGAGCGGTCACTTCATTCAAGGTCGTCAGCCTCGGTTGTGTGGTGTGGGCCGGCTGGCGGAGAGGGAGAGAGATAACTAGAGATGTGCAAAAATGGTTTATTTAAATTTGAAAATTCGCGCCTTAAAAATAAAAATTCGCGATTTGTCGCGATTTACCAAAAAACACAATTTTCTCATGCACAACTTTAAAAAAAAAGTTTCAGGATAATTTGATTGATTTTAATGATTTAAAAGAAAAACAAGCTCATGAGAGTGAAGTTCAGAATCAGTTATAATTTTAAGCTCAATTTCAGCCTTCAGTTTTCAAAGTTTCCGACAGTTTTTAACAGAATTAATTTCGTCTACCCGGCACCTCCACCAAATTTACGAAATTATGCATTTTTTATGTAATATCTTTTGATATGGATATGAAGTATTTTGAGCTTTCTCTCGTTCAAACGATTATTACGATCTCACAATCGCGTTCTATGACCCGGCACCTCCACCATATGTACCAGCCAGTATTAATTTAATTTAGACTTCGACCCGGCACCTCCACCAAAACTATGAATTTTTTTAAAATTTCGTGACCTAATTCGCATTTGGACATAATTCCTAATTTTGCCACTAGTTCGCGGTATCAACTAAAATTTCGCGAAAATTCGCGAATTGGAAATTGGTATCATTCAATCACAATTCATGAGATTCATGTGCAAACTGAATTGGAAGGAATTATTGCAACTTTAAAAAAAATCGCGAATTTCGTTGTCACCATTTTTGCACATCTCTAGATAACATATACAGTAGTCTCTCTAATCCGGGCTAATTGGGACCAGATGCTGCTCGGATAAGTTAAAAACCCACAAGAGATGGAAAATTGTTTTTTTTGCCTTATTCCAGGGTTGCCACCAAGAAAAAATAAAAATCCTGTTTGAGCAGATCAAAAATCCTTAGAAATCCTTAAATGAAACACCCAAATCCTTAAAAATCCTTAAAATGCCTAAATGTACCAATTTCGATACGATATCGATATATCATAATGTAATTGTTGTAAAAAAATTGAATATATAATTTTTTTATAGAGTAGGTAGGCCTATTTTTAATAAATAAATTTAAAAAAAATGTATTAAGAGTCTACCCACTCAGTTATATAACTGATTTTCAGTGGGGGACAGTAAATCAAAGCGACCAAGCCAACCTGTAGGCCCTGAATCAATCGGGGAAAAAAATGATTCGAGGCCAAATAGGGTTGATAAAATGATAAGATATCACCATAAATGCATATTTTTACGATCTCACAACCGCGTTTTATGACCCGGCACCTCCACCATATGCACCAGCCAGGTTAATTTAATTTAGACTACTTACCCGGCACCTCCACCAAAATTCCGAAATTTTGCATTTTTGGTGTAAATTTTGATATTTATGTATCGAAAATATTCCCACTTAACAATATCGCATTGAAATAGATTTTTTGCCCAGCCCTGGTTAAAAACGGCGTAAAACGTAATTTTTTTTTTTTTTTTTTTTTAAATCCGTAAATTGGACTCGAAATCCGTGTATCCGTTTTGCACCCTCAAAATCCGTTAAAACGGATAAAATTCGTAAAAACGGCAACCCTGCCTTATTCGATACATTCATGTCCCAAATATCATTTGTGACCCTTCCTTTGACATACCTAAATCATTCTTGTTATCGCTCTAAAAGCGATAAGAACGTGTGAGCACGAGCTTGTGTGGGTGGCCACATGCACCGAGAGAAAGATCTCGGGAGAGAAAGAGAGAGAGAGCGCAACTGATCATGAGCTTCTCCGGATTGACGGTTTGTTTGAAGTTGGACTTGGATGCGTTTTTTTATTTGTGTGCAAAAACGAATTTCTTAACACAAACACCCGATTTTGCTGTCCCTTGATGTTCGTGTTAACAAGGGTCTACTGTATATTAAAAAATGATTTTTGATTTTTCCCCCCTTTTTCAATTTTCTTTTACAAGTTTTTTCAGCTACCAATACAATGTTCTTTGAGATTCCCCTGACAGGTGAACGTTATACTGTATAGACCTACATAAAATATTTGTTTTTGAACTTTTTTAATCATTTCCGATTTTAGGTTTTCACGTGTACAGCCAGGGTCATATATAAATCAAGAGGTCTGAAAGATACCTCTTTCACCGACATCTCGTGGTCAACTCTTGGTGCCATTATTTATATCGCTCTGTGAACTGCATTATCGATCGATGGAAGCCCCCTAGACTATTTGATGTTATTAATATTATTTAGGAGGCTTTGAAAGACTCTTGGTCAACAAAATAGTCAATATCTAGAAGGCAGTCAGAAGTGAAACACAATTTTATCAAAACAAAAGCATAAAACAAACTTTGGTGGTTTGCAAATAAGACTTGACAGCCAAGATAGAATTATTCGAAATTAATTAGAAACTAAGGCAAATATAAGTACTAAGGCATAGTCTTAATGCTATGCCTAGGCTAAGGTATCGATATATAATGCTCTCTTTACGTTCCATATTATATTTCTTCTAGGCTTGATAGTTTCTCTGGTGAATAGAGAATTTTTCTTTGACATTA
The DNA here is from genome assembly GCA_024449915.1 of Sweltsa coloradensis. Classification (NCBI taxonomy): domain Eukaryota; kingdom Metazoa; phylum Arthropoda; class Insecta; order Plecoptera; family Chloroperlidae; genus Sweltsa; species Sweltsa coloradensis. Next base: position 37,095 of record JAMZAV010001724.1, read on the forward strand.
GCAGCCATGTTTCTTATTTACGTCGATAATGCAGTTCACAGGGCGATATAAATAATGGCACAAAGAGTTGACCACTAGATGTCGGTGAAAGAGGTATCTTTCAGACCTCTTGATTTATATATTATGACCCTGACTGTACAACATTATTTTTTGCGTGGCCCTTCACAAATGTCCTTTAAAGTTTGACTGTTTACAGAAACCATAAACCCCTGCTTACCAGGGTGATGTTAGCAGTGCTGTACTGTCCAGTGTAGTTCTTCTTTGTAATCATCGTGTAGATAGTTTTGGCAAGCGTAGTCGAGAGATTCGCTACGAACATCTGGATCGAGTCTTGCTCCACTTCGCTGCCGTTAGCGTACACATACCCGAGCTCTTGAGCGTCATCGTAGATACTGTGATAATACCTGCGAACATGAATCAGTATTATGTATATTTGTAATGATGTCACAGGCTCAGTTGCCCTTAGAAAACAAGAACATGACTGAAGTTCACAATATGGTTCCTGCTGCAAGTACTAAGTACAGCAATGCTTGGGTTGATAGGGCCTAGAGGCTAGTTTAGTGTTGGTTGGGGAAAGATTGATAGAGGCTGGGAGCCAACAGCTTACCTTGAAAAAGTTCGGCGGCTGTGTAGAGTTGAAGATCACACAAATATATACACAAATTACAAGTTACATTACGACGAAACGTTTCGGCTTGCACAGCCTTGTTCACCCGTCGGAGTTGAGAGAGTTACTAACTAAATAAATGGCTACTATTTACAAATATGTACAAGAGGCGCTGTTGGCAGTGGAGAGGGGAACTAGGGAAGGTCAGCCAGGTAAGGTAGTTCTCTGTTTCCCCTCTAGACTCCAAGGTTAGCGTAGGTTTAGGTTGGGAGGCTCACGGGAGCTGGTGACCATTTGGTGTGCCAGTTCCCATTTCCTGAGCTCTCCTTCACTGCAGTTATGTGGTAATGCTTTTATGATGCTGGCGTTGAAGCAGTCATTAAAGCTAAGGTTATGAGTGGCTGCGTGTAGTGCCACTGGTTTGTCATTGGCCCTCACTGTGTCGTGCCTGTGCCCATTCATTCTTTGCCTCAGAGTGTTAGTGGTTAGGCCTATATACTCCGCAGGCAGTGCTGACATCTCAGTTGGTATATGAGGTTTTTGGTGGTGCAGGTGTTGTGGTGCTTTATCGGATATGTCATCTCCGTGGCTCTGGCCGTGAAGGTCTTGGCTGGGAGGTTTATCGGGCAGGTGTGGCAGCGATTGCTCTGGCAGGGGTAGGATCCTCTGGGTAGGGTGTCCTCTTTTTGTCTCCTCTGTAAGTCATGTTTCACTAACATGTTGCTCAGGTTTGGTGGACGTCTGAAGAATACTCTGGGGATGTTGTTGGCCAGGTGTTGCGTGGTAGCAGAGGATGCAAGGAGGTGGCTACCTCTCTTGAGGATCCCGTTGAGGATGTGTAGGCCAGGGTGCCACTGTGTCACCAAGGGTATTGTGTCTCCTTGGGTAGTTGTAGGCTTGATAGGTTTGTCCGTGGTAGGGCGGTACACTTGTTGTTCTACTTGTTCTTTCGGATAACCTCGAGTAACAAAAGCATTCACAATGCGTTGGCAATAGTGTGCGAGGTCTTCTTCGTTTGAGCAGATGCGTTTGCCTCGGGTAGCCAACGAGTGGGGCAGGGACCGTTTGGTATACTTCGGGTGGCAGCTCTTGAAGTGTAGCAATGACAATTAGAGGTGGTGCGTGACAAGAAAGACTCACGACTTTCCTCGTGATTGTGCGTGAATGCTTTGAAAAGGTAGGTCGAGATTTTTCGTGATAATATAACAGACACGCGTGACCGTACGTGACACTAAATGCCAAACGCGGAACGAGCCCTTCTCCTCCGCGAGGCCAGGCTACCCTTCTCTTAGCTTGCTTTGAGTCGGCACCTGCCCTAAAATTCAGCCATGAATACGTGCTTGAGAGAGTAATAAATCAACAATCTCTTGAATTTATTGTCTGCCAATCACTTGTTTTCATCAATAGTTATTTATTTGTTCACCGCTCTCTCGAGAGGATCAAGTGACGACAGGATGTCTGCCATCTGACAATGCAAACATGACTGGGTTGGTGGTGATTTTACATGATCGTATATATTAGGCAAAATATTATTCGCAAATATTATTCTAAAGTCGAATATTTGCACAGCCCTAGTAAAAATTAATAATATTACGCCCATGGAGAAAAGATTCTGATAACACTAACGCACGAAATTGTTTCCCAGACAGATCTAGGCGTTCCATAGGGCTGCGAGTTTCCAAGTTAAGCACTACCAACAACATACGTTAGGTTACGGGAAACAGCTTACATGGGTTAACGAAATGGCTGTAGGTCAAGTCTATTAGAAATTACTAGGGATGTGCGGGTACCCGAAAAACGGGTAATTTTCGGGTAGGTAAAATTACCCGACCTCGGGTCGGGCCGTCAATTCCTACCCGAAAAAGTCGGGTCGGGTAGAAGTAATAAAGAAACACGCCAATCTGCTCCTTTTAAACCTCCCGCTCAGACGCCAAACGAACAGCTGACGTCGGAGCGGACCAATCGCTACGACGTGGGCGCGGCTATGCTATGATGCTGTGTCCTTGGCTCTTCCGTCGCTGTCCCCGCTAAAGTAATAGGCCCTACTGACCGTCATTACTCGTCTTCTGGTTATTCAACGCTAATAACGGCATAAAGCAAGTTGAATATTACGTACGTAGGCGAATGGTGAAAAAGAAACAACGCTAATAAACATCGTCTAATGCCTAGGCGGCAGGCCTAGAACAAAGTTGCAATTCATCTAGAAGTTCGATCTAGTGCGCATCGTTGCGCGCAGCAGAGCGTTGGGCGGAGTCAGACCGAAAGGCTGGTGCAAACGCGCGATTTCGTCAGATGCATGGCTGGTACAAACGCATGATGATGATTTCGTCGGCCGGAAGAGAAAAATACGCGATCGCATCGGTTTTTCTTGGGGTTTTCGTATCGGAAATATTAGAAAACGATCGTTACGATATTATTTCCGAGAATAACGAACGATTGATGCAGGAAAACGATAATAGCGGGATTTCACTGTACTAGACCTAGGCCTAGGCATACTCAAGCAAAAGTTCATAAGACGCCGATTTGGATGTTCTTCGTGTCAATACAGCCCAGAGTGGCTACCTGCAACCAATGCAAAACTGTTTTGTAGGATTTTTTTTTTAAATGAATTCACAAATAAAAAAAATTTCACTACCCGAGCCCGACCCGAGGGTACTTCAATTACCCGAGCCCGAGGGTACTTTCAATTACCCGACCCGAGCCCGACCCGAGTTCAAAAACCACTACCCGCACATCCCTAGAAATTACACAGATGCAAGTAAAATAATTTTCTATAAATTTGACACACATGGCCAGCGGAACTGTGTAGGAAATCAAATCGGGACCGATCGGGAAAAGTAAGCTAAAATTGACTCTTCGGAAAAGGGAATTAAATATATTTCAATGAGTCAGAATGACTTTGAACATCACAACAGGCTAACTTATGTCAAAATTGTCATAATATTAATTCACAACAGATAGGCCTAATTGTTTAAATGTCCACATGGGTTTAAATTAAACATATAAATATTCCTAAACCTCAGGCACGTACTGATTGGTGAACTGTGTGCCGTGGTCAGCGATGACAAGTCCCGGGAGGTCAGGTTCTTCCTTGAGGAACGTCTGCAGCGAGGCCGGGGGGAGGTTCGTGCTGTTGTCGGATGTGAAGGACAGGCCGTGGCCCGCACCGATCTCCTGCAGTTTAGACACAAACTCGGACAGCTGACAAACAAAGATGTCATCATTAATTGGATAATGATTTAGCAAGCATTTAAGAGCAAGATCAATAACTACACCCTATAATTAGAGATGTGCAAAAATGTTTTTTTTTAAGTTTGAAAATTCGCGCCTTAAAAATAAAAATTCGCGATTTGTCGCGATTTACCAAAAAACACAATTTTCTCATGCACAACTTAAAAAAAAAAAAGTTTCAGGATAATTTGATTGATTTTAATGATTTAAAAGAAAAACAAGCTCATGAGAGTGAAGTTCAGAATCAGTTATAATTTTAAGCTCAATTTTAGCCTTCAGTTTTCAAAGTTTCCGACAGTTTTTACCAGAATTAATTTCGTCTACCCGGCACCTCCACCAAATTTACGAAATTATGCATTTTATATGTTATGTCTTTTGATATGGATATGAAGTATTTTGAGCTTACTCTCGTTTAAACGATTATTACGATCTCACAATCGCGTTGTATGACCCGGCACCTCCACCATATGTACCAGCCAGAGTTAATTTAATTTCGACTTCGACCCGGCACCTCCACCAAAACTTTGATTTTTTTTTTTTAATTTCGTGACCTAATTTGCATTAAAGGACATAATTGCTAATTTCGCCACTAGTTCGCGGTATCAACTAAAATTTCGCGAAAATTCGCGAATTTTAAATTGGTACCATTCAATCACAATTCATGAGATTCATGTTCAAACTGAATTTGAAGGGATTATTGCAACTTTAAAAAAAATTGCGAATTTCGTTGTCACCATTTTTGCACATCTCTACCTATAATCAATCTGAAACCAGAGCTGAAGCAAAACCAACAGTTGGGAATCGCACATATCTCATGTTTTTATAGAATAATGTTTAAACTTTATAAAATAAAATATAAATAAAATACAACTTTATAGACTAATAAAATAAATGACATTGCGCCACGGAAACACATCACTCACTAGTGATGACGCGGATGTCAACATTAGACTAAATAATAATATAAATTAGGGGTCTGCGGGTACCCGAAATTTCGGGTAATTTCGGGTTTTGAAGCATACCCGAAATTCGGGCTTTTATAAATGTAAATCGGGTTTTTTTCGGGTAGGCCTAGGCCTAAATTGCTAACCTCTTTGGACCCTTAAATCGTCAAAAAATGATTGCGAAATGGAGCAAAATAAGACTGGTTTTACTTTTAAAGGCGAAATACAGTCAGTTCTATATTTTTTCACGAAATTTGGTCGAAATCGGCAGTTTTTTCCCCATTTTCCAAGTATGTAGGCCTACTATATTCTCGCGAGAAAATAGGCCACTACAATAATAGGCCACACAAGTACAACAGCTGTTGAGCTGCTGCTGGTGACGTCACACCTCACAGGGTCGGCAACATAACAAATACAAACTATAGAAACTTTGTTTCTTGATCTACGAAGTACCAACATTTGAAACTTAACGGCGGGAAAAACGGCGGGAAGTTTGAAAATACGCGAAATTTGAAAAAATAGTTTGAAATAATTGAATTTTTTATGCAAAATGGATCCTTTATTTTGAGTTTTTATACTGAAATTAAAGATTTTTTTATAACAAAATGAAGACTTTAGTTGCTATTTTTCAGGGTCCCTAAATTAATAATTAATGTGAATAATTATAACTTAATTATCGTTAATTCTTTTTTGTAAGTTTAGTCAGGCCATGGGCTTAATAGTTACCATTAGTTAAATCTTTTAATTGCAAATAAAAATTGCATTAATTAATATGTGTAATTCGTAGTTTATTTTAGTGGAAAAAATACCCGACCCGAACCCGAAATTAAGTTATTTTTTACTACCCGAACCCGAAAACTACCCGAACCTAAAAACTGCTACCCGCAGACCCCTCATATAAATGACACTTTTTCTATGCTACGGAAACAACGTCACTCACTTATTACGGGGCGGGTGACAACTTTAGACAAATGAAATAAATGAGACTTTATGCACGCTACGGAAACACGTTAGTCAATTATTTTTGGAAGAAATCAGTGATTTTTCTTTGGACCGTTCCACTCAAATGAAGTTAAAACAACGATCCATACACTTGAGAAGTTTGATCAAACAGTGTCTCGACATACAGTAAGATCTCTCTTATCCGAGTTGGATGAGACCGGGGGCACCTCGGATTTGCAAAAAACTCGGATGGCGCGGATCAATTGTTTATTTGCTCTCGTAGCATAGCCTGATGTGGTAAAATGATATATGACACATGTAATGGATAAAGGAACATAAAATACACACGATACACTTCATACAGGGTATACTAAATGATTTAATAGCTTGTAATTCAAGCTCACGAACACACGTACACAATTAGGCCTACATGTCGTAATAAAAACGTATGTCTAGGCCTAGGCCTAGGCCTAAACTCGACGCAGTAGGCCTAGGCCTACAATGCAAACATAGGCCTAGGCCTAGCTCTCTTTCTCATGTGGGAAAACCTCTCACTACTATGCCCGCGCTGAAGCTCACGACGCAAGATAAGTCTGGGAAAGAAATAAGATAAGCCCAGGAATAACAATTCAATGCGTCGTGATTACGAATTTCGTGAATCGGTTGAAACATGATTGCATCTAGTTCCACAACGACCATCTTTGAACAGCTGTGTGTGAGATGGCTGGATCGTATGCGCACGCGCAGGCGCGCGACGCACACTGACCTCTATATGCTCAGTGGGTGGCACTGACGCTTACCGGCGATGCGCCCGACGCACACTGACCACTGAACTCTATACGCTCAGTACACTGATGCACACTGCTCGAAAGTCGAGATATATCGCCGATCTATCTTCTTTGCACTCACTCGTAAGGCATGCCTACAAAATGTATGCGAGTACATTTAAAAAAGTGCGGCGCGGCGTCTGTAATTATTTTTATGTTTTATTTACGTATTTAAAACTTTAATTTTTTTTTTTTTTTTTTTTTGGCGGCTCGGTTAACACGGAACATTGGATAAGAGGAGATCGGATAAGAGAGATCTTACTGTAGTTGTTTTTACTACAAATGCAAAAGCTTAGCAGGTGACTGGCCGCCTGCTTGTCGCCTGAGTGCCGGTATCTGGTGCTGAGCGGCGTCAAAGATCATCTTTTGTTTGACGAGTCGTAGTTAGAGCGGCAAGTCCAGTGGCACAGCAAAAATACCTACTCCTGTATTGCTTTACAAAACGTATGCAATTTTACATGTTAAAACGTTGCAACGTGCATTATAATGGGAAGGGAGTAAAATAAGGTGTTGTTATAGCTAGAGATAATGAGAAATGGTGATATAAAAACCCAAATTTAGCGTTTTTTGCGATTTCATTTAAATGGTCAAAAACATAACTAAAAAAAAAATTAAAAAAAAAATGAAATGAAATGAAAAAAAAAATCCCTTTAAGCCTTTTAAATAGGGATGACATAAATTCCAATAAGTTAGAATCGATCATTGTGACCCACAAATCTATTCAGAATCGATTCCCAAGCAAAAATAAATATTTGTACGCACCATTTTTTTGGTGGACTATTGCCGCGGAGTCCGTGATATGCGTCGTTATTTTGGCGGTCTATTTACGTGGAGCCCGTGACGTTACGAAACAATGTACCGCCCGCTGCGCGCGTAATGTTCGGTCTGGACCGGCACCTGCACCAAAATTCACAAAAATTCTGGACCGGCACCTCCACCATCCCCCCACATTTTAAGCTCTAAAATGCTCAATTTCGCGAGTTAATTCGCCTTTTGACCAGTTTTATACAATTTCGTTCGTTATTTCGCGATATACACGAGATTTTGCAAAATTCGCGTTTTCAAAATGTTTTTTCCATCTCCAAATGATGTAATTTGTCGACAATATTATATTTTAGGCAATAAAATGGATACCTATTTAAAATAATTCGCGAATTTCGTTATCACCATTTTTCACTACCTCTAGTTATAGCGGGAAAATTGTTATTATGGGAAACGTTTAACCAAGTATTAATTGACATTGAAACATAGGGATTTCGGAAGGAATTAATAAAAAACGGTGTTTATTCAGGAAAAACGATGGTCTGGGAAACGTTTTATGAAGGTTCCACTGTAGTTTGTGCAAAGTAGCCTGATCCAGTTAAATTAGTTTGGAAAAGGCCAAATGGCTAGTTTAGTTTAGATTGGAGAAGGGTTGACAGGTTGGGAAAGCATAGAGAACATAAAGCCCAGCCTGAAGGGCTGGGGGCGACAAAACTTTTCACCTGCTGATGACAACTTTAAATTAGCTACAGTTGTCATCAGCAGGTGAAAAGTTTTGTCGCCCCCAGCCCTTCAGGCTGGGCTTAATGTTCTCTATGCTTTCCCAACCTGTCAACCCTTCTCCAATCTAAACTGATCCAGTTAAAGCTAGTTCTGGACGAATCAACATGTAGCCTACCTGTGACCTCGTCTTGACACTGTTGGACGCCGCCTTGTGAAGGAACACCGTGTTGCCCTTCAATAAGTTGGACAGCTGACTCAGCTCAACGAACAGGCTGATGTTCTGGATGAAGATCGGAAGAGGCTGATCCGTGACAGACGAGTCCGGGACCGAGGGAAACTCTCCGTGCTTCATGTCGTACACGAGGCGGCTCGAACCGATGTAGTCGTACGCCTCGCCGTTGAGGAGCGTGAACAGCACGTTGCCTGTTGCACACAACATGTTGTTGGATGAACGAGAAGATCACGCATGGAAGAAACAATGTGTTTGGTTCTTACGTTTCATACCACGATTCCGGCCAAACAGCTAAATGATCACATTTAAAATATTGCAAAGAAGTTGATGTAGTAAATAATCTAAGACAAGGAACATTTTTAAACAATATATCTTCAATATTTAATACAATACAGAAGTTAAAAAATCCATCCGGATCGAGGTTTGAACCAGAGTCTCCCACAATCAAGGTAGGCCCCTTAGCCAACAAGACCACCAAGACGGTAACTATTTAACTTCTGAATTGTAGTTCCATTATAGATCTGAATGGATGGAACAGTACTGCAACAAATATCTGTTGCCGTTGAACTGACCAAACAAACATTATTAATAACGTCATTACCTACCGCAGGTCTGAGCGAGTTACAGTACCGTGTGACAAGGATATACGTATAATTCACTGCTACTGTCTGGCACTGCGCCAACAATACGGCAGGCACGGAGGACGCAACACTATCTCAACTCTATTCTATAAACTCCCCCAATCAATAAAAAACATAACAGAACACATCAAATTCAAAATGAACTAACTAAATTCCTAATACAAAAGGCATACTACAGCATAAAAGACTTTATGACAGACAGAACTACCTAATAATTGCTATATTTTATTATTAGTAGGAGGTACCATATAATAGGCTATAGGCCTATACTATTTTGTAAAATACGTACCTATATTATATTATATTAATACTTATGTAACAACTAGTCTATGTTTAGCAAAAATGGACTACACGGTGAAAACTGTTATAAACTTTAACTGTACTTTGTATTGTTATTTGTTGTCCAAATAAATAAATAAATAAATAAATAAATAAATAAGGCCTACTGGCGAGTGAAGTGTGATGCAGAACAGATGACTGGGCGATAAGAACCGGCCTGCATAGAGATAGCGCTACGTCATTAAGGGCACCGCGTAAATAGGCCGCGGGAAAAACAACGTCAGCACAAGCTCCCGGGCCAAATAGATCGCAGGAATAACTGCGCGTAAAATAAAATTTATCGTTAAACTTAAATATTCCTTTTTTAAAATTTTGATGACCAAAGTTAGGGGGTCGGCCTATATTTGGCACAATACGGTAATTATGGACTTATGGTTGAGTTTAGGTTATTGCTAGAGATGTGTAAATTTCGTAGGCCGCGATAACGCAAAATGGCATTTTAGAGTCATTCTAGAAGTTGCAGTTTTTCAATTTGTTGGTTATGTTACCCTTTAGCAGTAATATTTTAAAAAACACAAAAAACGCGAAAATTGACTAAATTTGGCTTATAACGCGAAATACTATATCTTTAGTGAAACTTTCGCGAAATCCCCGGAATTTTACCTCTGCCTGCGAATTTTCAAAGTTTTAGTCAAAAAACTAGGCCAAAATTGCGAGATTTACGTAAAAATTGTGTTTTAGCTTTAGGTACCGCCACTTTCTTGCCAAGCGAGTTTTGCTCCAATCGAATGTGCGCTATCGATAGTCGATGTTTTCTCGTTTCGACTTTAGAGTTTTATGACGTCACGCCTCCTACTCACTTGCTCCAAGCAGACCCCGGGGCCGTGGCAAGTGTAGCGGAAAGTAGGTCACCGACCGTGAACGACAAGTGTTTTGGGCTGAGTTGCGTGTGTATTGCTGCTAGGCGCCTAGGCCTAGCTCCTAGCTGTAGAAATGCCGAAAGTAAGAGTGCCTGTTGAGAAAAGAGCTGCGGAATTTAAAAACGAAGGAGTATATGCCTCTGCAAAAACTTTGTTTTGCAAGTGTGTAATTGCAGGTTAGACCACGAACGTAGAGATACACTGGTCAAACATTGTGCTAGTGAGAAGCATAAACGAATCCGAGATGCTGCAACAAGGCCTAGGCCTTGTTTTGCTACGACAAGCACTTCCGAGCACAACAAACAAATCTCGCTCGAAGAAACTCTGTCAAGTGCTAAAAAAATAAAACTTGAGCGAGAAGAATACATCCTAGAAACTGCCGAGGCATTTTTAAGCGCCAATATTGCGCCGGAAAAATTTGATGACCCTAACATACGAACTTGGATGAATAAGTATGTGAGGGGTGCTGGGGATTTTCCGTCTGCCAACAGCATCAGACGTAAAATTGTACCCAAGCTTGGTGAAAAAAAACGGACCGAAATGAAAGCGAACATTCGCGATAAAGATATCCTAATCATGACAGATGAAACTACAGACAAGGGAGGGAGATGCATTTACAACATATTATGTAAAACCCTAGAGCCAGGGGCTACTCAAACCATCCATCTTCTTGCATCTGTGGTACTTGATTCAGCTGATTCAGCTTCATGTGCAAAGGCAGTGATTGATACTCTTGCACAATATGAAGTAGAATATAACCATGTCATTGCTTTTGTGTCTGACGCAGCCAGATACATGACTAAATGTTACAAGGTATTGAATGGACTCATCGAAGACATGATTCATATACAGTGCTGGGCACATAAAATTCACTTGGTCGGCGTAATATGGCAGGAGGCTTTAGACGAGTTGAACACTGTAATTGTGAAAGTAAAAAGTGCATTCCTAAATACGAGGAAGCGTAAGAATCAATACGCAAAACATTTGGCAGACAAGTATGGAGAGAAGAGTGGCAAGGTAAGAATGAGTGGCTAAGAGGACTTGCTTTTTATTTAACAAAGGTTGAATCCTAGGCCCTAACCTAATAATTACTAGGCTAGGCCTAGGCCTTGCCTTAGCCTAAGAGTGTGCAGGCCTAGGCCTTAACCTAGGCCTAGCTACTATGAGTGTACAGACCTAGGCCTAGGCCTACTGGCCTAGTGATATTCAAGACTTAGGCTTAAGTCCCTGAGCAAAGTTATCCTGATGCTAGGCCTAGGCCATAGATACTAGCCTAGGCCAAGTAAATTCCTTCAAAATTATGAAGTTCTAGCACACTAAGGTTAAAATCAAAGTGGATTGGGCCTGCCTAGGAGCTAGGCCTAGGCCCTAGCCATGTAGCCTATTTCTGGATAAACCATCCAACATTGTGTTTACATTTTCTAGGTAAAGCAGTTCCCAATGCCGGTGTTAACTCGTTGGAACTCGTGGTTCAAATCAGTTGAATATGTAGACGAGTTTTTTGATGACATCTTGGAATTTATCCAAGAGGGGGATCTAAGTGGTTCGGGACGGAAACGCTGGAATTAAGTTTTTTAAAGCATTGACGACACGAGAGGTGCAAGTGATTAAAATCCAGTCACTTCATGTTACATCGGCCTGTAAAACCTTGGTGGAGCTAATCACATTCTTGGAGGGCACACATTATCCTACTGGGCATCTTGTCTTCAGCAAAGTGGATGATTTGTGTTCGAAGTTCACAATTTTGGGTATGTTTTACTGATTAAATTTAGATGGTAAAGTAATGTCATCTTCTACATTTAGGCCTACACATTTTAACCACTAAAGGCCTACAAATAGAATTTTTTAATATTTTCAGGGAATGGCCATTTTGCTACTGAAGTCAACTCAATGCTGGACGATTTACCGGCAATACAACGGGCACAAGTGACTCAAAAATTACAGGCTGCTGCACACCAAGCTTCTGTAAAGCGCAGGGACCTAAAAATGCAGGATCCAGGAAGAAAGGGGGGGAGTAGTCTGGGGGCTGGTCTAGAACCACAAAATTTGGGGGAGGCCACAAGCAGCCACACAGCAAATTAACAAACAACGTGAAGACTTGCCCTTTGTTTCCGAATTGGACACTCTTACTTTCGAAACAGGCTATTTTGATTTGCAGCGTATTGTCAAAGAAGCTTTAAAAAATGCAGAATGTACTAATGTTGATTTAGTTGAGATTCTTTGCTCAATGAGAATAAACCACTCAGAATTTGCAACTGCATGCTTGAAGGCACTTTGGATTTGTCCTTCAAACGTGGACTGTGAGAGGTCTTTCTCAAAATATTCGCTCGTTGTCAGTGACCGTAGGAGGCGTCTCCTACCAGAAAACGCTGAAACTCTGACAATGATTTGTTTCAAGGCTTGATTCCTAGGCCCTATGCCATGTTTAATGCTTATACAATACTAAATACTAGTTTAATTTCTTCAATTATGGTAAATTACCGCTATTACATTATGTATAAATGCAATGTAATATCTAAAAAATAAAAACACAAAACACCGCTATTGGCTTTTTTTAAAACAAAATTTCCCAAAAAATAAAACCATTTTTGCACATCTCTAGTTATTGCTTGTAGTTAAGCGAGCGTTTCCATTTGACTCTGCCGGAAAAATTAGTCACTGTTTTTTTGTTTTTTTTTTGTATGTCTCGCCATAACGTTCGAACGGAGGCTCGGATCGAGTTGAAATTTTGACCATCCGCAAGCTTCGTTCTCGATTGAATGCCATTAGTTTTGTGGCAAAATCGTTCAAAAAGTTAAAAAGTTACATTAAAGTTAATCGAAAGTTTTTTTTTCAAACTAAAAGGCGACAAAATCTGAGGTGGCCAAATCATTTAGAATGTCCGTCCGGCGTCCGGTCACGAATATGTTAATTTTATTTTTATCCGATAAGTAGTGTAAATGGAAATTACATTATAACAAAAGCAACGTTGCCATGGCAACGAAAAGACGCGCGAAGTTTCTAATGCACTGCCACCTAGAAGTAATCAAAATACTTTTGAGGAAGAGTGTATTATTTGTCACCAAAGAGTTTAAATAGTTTTCCCAAGAAGTCAAGGTCCTCTAGATGGCGGTGGATTTTATCCACAAAGTAAAGGTTTACACACGGGTTTACCCAAATACCTTGGCAATAATAAATAATATTGGAAACATGGCCCTGTGGACAGCGAACGTCGCAAATTTTAAAATTTAAAAAAATGTGCAATGTGGGTCTAGCTATAGCACGTGCTCGCTTGTCAACGCGTCCAACTGAGTGTTTCCTAGTTCAAATCATTTATTGTATGGTACAAAATCTTGCCACATAGCTGGCACATCAGTGAAAATGTCAAAAACAAATACAATTTAGAATTTACCTATTCTACCAAAGTTTCATTTCATTTTTAAACAACTCACTGTTGTTGTTGTTCTCGCTATACGGCAGCATGTTGGCGAGTAGTCCAGCCGTCGCTAGCAGCGTGACGGTGCCAGTCGTCGGAGTAACAGCGCCGGGCACCATGTCGTCGAACATAGAGGTGGAGTCTAGCCGGGCGGAGATTACGTAGAGGGAGGAGTTACGTTCCGGCGGGCTGACCTTGGAGCGCGGGAACAGCGTGGCCCACACATTGTAGTCGCCCAGCGGGTCGCAGTAGCGCACTGAACACAACACACACAACACAACACTATTCAGTGGTGAATGTAGACTTCAACCTACTCAATACAGGAATACTTGTGTGGCTCTACATCGATGCGGCTGGGTGGAAGATGACACAGGTTGTTAATAAAAGTATTCCTCGGAGCCACAAGGAAGGTAGTTCAAAGATTTTATTTAAGAAGAGTTAGGCAGAACCATTTGAATTAAAATAAATTCAAAATTAAGTCCTATAGTATAAACAAAGCTTACGGACTTGACTAGTAGTTAAATTAAGCAGAAATTTTATTTCACAAAGTTTAAAACAATGAGGGATTACTGTAGCAGAAATCTGTGAAGAGAATCACAGTAGGCCTAAAGATAATTTGTTGAGTTTTTATTTCATGATCTTTTGAAATAATCTTTAAGATCACCAAAGTAAAAGATTGACAATGACAATTTTACTTATCCTTTAACCAAATGGCCGACTCAAACTGCTTGGTCCGACCTACGAATCTACTCACCTGGGTTTAACCAAATGGCCGACTCAAACTGCTTGGGGGCCTTCAAATTCCAACTCGACACCTTCTCGCGGTTTGGCCCGTGAATAGGGGAGTTTCACTCCCTGAAACTAATGGCGAGCTCTGGGTCATCGTCGGGGAACCCCTTCCCTTTGACTACCACCCCGACGGCGACGACAAAGACAACACGGACGGATGATGACACAGACGGAGACGACCACGACGTGGGGGAACACCTGCCCTCCCCATATGCTTGTGGCTGGTTCTGACCAGCACAGGCCTCTCCACCCCTTGTCCCCCCGCGTCATCCCTTACGTCCCTCCCTTCGTCTCGATTAGCCAAGTTGCATAAATATGAGACGTTAAGCAATATCCAATCAATCAAATCAAACTGCTTGGTCCGACCTACGAATCTACTCACCTGGGTTTAACCAAATGGACGACTCAAACTGCTTGGTCCGACCTACGAATCTACTCACCTGGGTTTAACCAAATGGACGACTCAAACTGCTTGGTCCGACCTACGAACCTACTCACCTGGGTTTAACCAAATGGCCGACTCAAACTGCTTGGTCCGACCTACGAACCTACTCACCTGGGTTAAAGTTGGTCATCAAGTGGCTGCGGCGAATGCAAGTGGCGGAGTCAACGGCTGCGAGCATGAACGCGTTCATCTCAAGCGCACACAGCGCACGCTTATCCTGCACGTCCATGTCGTGGGCATTGTGTTTCACAAAACACTGGAACACACACAAGTTTTTAATTTATAAGATGCAATTACAAATTGACATGGAAACTTTTAACTTTATTTAGTCTTAAATAAACTTAAATCTATCACCTACGTAGGCTATAGACCAAGGCCTATTTTTTTTAAATTGAGCATTATTTCGAAGCCATACAGCTTCATCTCATTCCATTTAATGGTTTAATGTTGTTTTTGTTTGTTTGTGGCACCTAGCTGGATTATTTCAAAGAGCTTGAAAGTCAAAGCTTACCGTATTTTCTCGAATGTGGTCGCACATCTAGGATTGAAAATTCAAAGGCAGAAAACTGCGGTGCAACCTACATTTGCGTGCAAAATGTTTTAAGGTCCTACCCGGCACCTCCACCGGACTCCACTCGCCGTGTTTCATAAACAGGATTGCGCGAGTGTGACTTACGTATGAAACAATATGAATTTACCGATATTGAATTCGAAGTTGTGATAAAATTATTATTATTATTTATTGTTTATCCTTGTCATTCCATCAACAACAAGAAACGGCGTCGATGCTAGCAAATATTTTGCTAAAACCCTTTAAATCTATGAAGAAATCTTGTGCCGCAAAGAGCCTTGCTGAAGCACAAAACTAACACGGCATGTTAATGTAATAGTAATAGGTTCTGCCTCAAGTGTTCCTTGCACAGAAAAAGGGAAATGACTCACTGGGCAGTCTTTGAGGGTAGGCGGGCGGCAGGTCGTTCCATTGGTGAACAACACAGAAAGAAAAAGCACGTTGGCCGAGCACTCCTTTGGCCGGAGGGGGTTGAAGGCGGGGGTGCCCACATAATTAATAATTATATATATTATTGCACAAGTCTCACAAACTGTTATATATTTGCAGCATCCTAAGACTCCTTTGGATACAAGATTGGTGTCACGTTGTAACTTGTTATTTTTGATTTGATATTTTTTTAAACTTTAACAAGCAAGAAGAATTTCAAGATATTTGTCTACCAACAATCACACTATAGGCTCTATTACAAAAGTGTGACCTACATTCGCATGCAAACAAACTTTTTGATTTTAGACATCTGAAAACTGGAGTGCGTCTTACATTCGCGTGCGACCAACAATCAAGTAAATAGTAAAGACAGTAGTTGACTTATGGCGTTTTCCATTGGCATGCACTCGGCGAGTGCAGAGATGTCATTGTTGTCAACCTCCACTTGAATAACATTACAAAATTGAACAAATGAAAAGACAAGTGGCAATCCAGTGCGCACTGGTGCGACCTGAGTGCGGCCAATGGAAAACACCATTAAATTAGGTCTACATTAAGGTGACTAATGTTGATTGTGACTTAACTGCTATATCAGATAGCAAACAAACACTGTGGCCAAAACAGGGAATGGTTATGGAAACATTCAGTAGTTACCTACGTCACTGACGACAATAGGTTTAACTTCGAGAATTTATACATGAGGATCCTGAGAAATAACAAATAACATTTCTTATTCCAGTGTATAAAAAATCGATTTCAGCAGACCTGTTGGGTACGGCAGGGGCTATATAATAATATATACCAGTTGTAGGGGTGGGCGAACCCAGGTTTTTGACTTTCGAGCCGAACTCGAACTTTTGAACCAAAAATTTTCGAACTTCGAACTCGAGCCGAACTTTTGAAAATCCATTATTATTCTGTAACGAATAGACATTTATAAAAATTTTTTAAAAAAATATAAAAAAAATTAATTTGAATATAAAAGCTCAATTTTTTTTTTAAAGTTATAAAAAATTTTAATTTAAATATAAAAGCTCAAAATAAAGGCTCCATTTCGTCATAAAAAATTCAATTAATTCAAACTATTTTTTCAAATTTTGCGTATTTTCAAATTTCCCGCCGTTAAGATTCAATAATGTTGGTACTTCGTAGATCAAGAAGCAAAATTTCTAGTTTGTGTTTGTTATGTTGCCGACCCTGCACGACGAGTGTGAATTGTGACGATCGAGCCAATCACAGATGCGCACCGCCTTCTAACAGATAGCTTCGTCGTGACGTCATGGCGTGACAAAACGAGAACTTTTCAAGGCGCTGGAACTTGGAAAATCAGCTGTTAGAAAAATCCAGTATGGCGATCGCTGCTTTGTTGTTTTATTACGCGAACGATGTATTCAATCAGTTTTTGGCGTGTTTTTTGGCGTAATTTCAAGACGAAGTTCGTTTAAAGTTCGAAGTTTTGATAAAAACCGAACTCGAGCTTAAAAAGTCGAGCCCGAGCCGAGCTTCAAAAAAAGCTCGGCTCGGGCTCGAGTTTTCGAACGTTCGCCCACCCCTAACCAGTTGCCTAGAATCAAAAACGAATCAAAAACGGCCTTGTCCATCAGTGAAAAAAAAACATTATTTTCATTTGGCTGTAAATATTCGTTCCTAGCCGAGATAAATGAATATGAGATTCAAAACCGGCCATTTAACTGTGTAAGATGATAATGTCCCATAATATAGGGACATTAATTTCTAGCTTAATAACTTTTAATATGATAAATTGATTGATAAGTAGGTAATTCACATTACATTAGATTTTATACGGAAAGAAAAGGAAAGGAAAAGAAATACATTTTGCAATTAAAAAAAAAAAAAAAAATCACCTTTTTCACCTAAACTATCCGGAACTGCAACCGAAGCGAAAAAAATTGATATTTTACTATCTGGAACTGGAACCGAACCAAAATTAAAAATCAGAATTCGCACATCCCTAGTTACAACTGAGTTTGGGCCTAGAGGGTGGAAAGGGCTAATTTGGGAGTGTCTTGGCAAAGCCGGCATTTAATTTAACTTTCAAATTACTACAAGTTTTAACGTCCAAGTGCATTTACAAGTTTAAGAGTCCAAGTGTGTCAGCCTAGTACGCACCTCTTTTATCTTCTCGATAGTCTTCTGCTCGCCGACGTAGAATATGGGGAATCCCCAGTCGACGAACATGAGACCCTCCCCGGCCGGGTTCCACGGCACCTTGTCGTCGCAAGGCCGTCCGGAGTAGCGGTTGGGGCAGGTGTCGTCGGGGGAGAAGCGCGCGGGCCGGTCGTAGGAGCCGTTGTTCACCAGCAGCACGCCACTCACCTTCCCAGACTCCTTCAGAGAAATCAGCACCTGTCTGGAAGTACGAGGTGAGTTGATGAGACACAGACACTAGATACCGAACTGTACTCGGGGCTTAGCTTCAGAGACGTACAACTATTTGTTCCCCGTAAGACAAAACACTACTCCAGAATCGGGGTTATGTTTATGTAGTAGAGAACCCAGGCATTATTACAATTTACAACATTAACATTCTCACAAGATCTTTGACTGCAAGGACGCACAGACAATGCTGAGCTGGTCAGTAGGGATGGGCAAATGCGTGTACTTTCCTAAACGTGCACACTCTTGGCTGTCAGCGCGTGTACACGTGTACACGTACACATTGTTATGTTTGCCACTTGCTAAAAAAAAAAAAAAAATGATTTACAGTACGCGATCTATTTTATTGGTGTAGCGCCTATTCACGCGTCAGCTGGTAGCGATCGAGTCTGGTAAGTACGTCTCTGCGCAGGTCCCGAGTTCCTTGTGATGATGCAAGACGCGAAGCGTCAGTCCGACCTACACGGAGAGCTGTAGAGATAGCACTTTGTCTCACTATACGCCTTATGCGCAGTGCGCGTGCGCCGCGTCAGTCGGGAAGACAGAGCTATCAAGACAGGCTCGCTCCTCTCTCGTGAGGCAAGGCCGGCCCGCCCGGCCGGCGGCTGGCGGCTGGCGGCTGGCCGCACACAGCATAGGGACACGCACACACGTTTATTATTTTCGTAAAAACAGTAAACGTGTAATCGCATGAAAACGTGTACACGTTTACACGTGTACACTATCCCATCCCTACTGGTCAGTTCTAGCTGGCAGTGGATTGAATCAAAAGAGTTGGCCCTGTTGATATCAAGCAGACCTTGCAATATTCTGTAACATCTAGGTAGCTAGCGCCAACAATCAAGCTTGTGTGTCACCATTATGATACTGATACCCCAGGTAGGAGCATATTGTGATGCACGGAGTTACGAGCTTTGTAGTCACATCGGTTGTCCAGTTGTCCTTGTGGTTTACTATAGAGTCAAACATGTTAAGACTTCTCTTCAGATAGGTATTAGAAGTGTGATGAATAATTAAGTATACACTATGCTATTATAGGCCTGGGGCTGGGTCTATACTCTATATAAATATATCTAGGCCCTAAATGAAACGGCCTATATGGACATACATTAGAAAGTGGCCAATTTGAAAAAATGTCAAAGTAGTTGCAAAATAGTTGTTAATAATATAATAATAATAGACCTAAAAATAATTTTTAAAAAATATATTAATAATAATAATTGGATGAGCGTAGCGAAGATTCCATTTCACTACCGGTACACTGGAGAAAACAAACCGGAATGTTATTTTCCCCGTATTTTTGTGTTTGTTTTAAAACACGATTCAGGCTAAACCGATACTACAATTGCGATGAAATTTTGTGGAGGCCTTCGAAATCTCTGAATTTAGAACTGCTACGTTTGTGAGCGCAATCAAAAAATTATTTCTCATGAGTAATTGCAATTTTATGATTTATTTCCTTTTTTTAAATATCTTCCACTTGTAACACCTAGGCCTACATGCTTTATCCGATTGTAGATTGTAACAATTTTTTCACAGAACCTTAATTTTACGAATTAATATAGGCTATTCGTGTGGAATTTGAGCGTAATCGAATAACTATTTCTTATGAAAATCGCAATTTTACGATTTTTTTCATTTTTAAACAATTACGCTCATCCAACAACGCGCCTGAAAAGGCGTTTGCGAAGCTTCCTAATAATAATAATTGGATGAGCGTAGCGAGCGAAGCGAAGATTCTATTTCACTACACTGGAGAAAAAAATTCGTAATTTTTTTCTTTGTTTTTTTTTGTATTTTTGTCTGTCTGTTAACACGATTCCAGCTAAACCGATACTCCAATTGCGATGAAATTTTCTGGAGGCATTTGAAATCTCTGAACTTAGAACTGCCACTTTTTTTAGCGCAATCGAAAAATAATTTCTCATTAATTAATTTTTTTTTTTTTTTTAACTTTCTTAGACTTATGAGCCTATAACACCTAATACTTAGCCTACATGCTAGATCCAAATGTAATGATTCTTTCAAGGAACCTTTATTTTATAAATTAATATATTCGAGTGAAATTTGAGCGTAATCGAAAAATTATTTCTCATGAAAATCGCAATTTCAAGTTTTTTTTATTTAAAAAAAAATCTTAAAACATTTCCTCGACTTTATAACACCTAGACCTACATGCTTTATTCGATTGTAATTATTTTTTTACAAAACCTTAATTTTATGAATTAATAATTCATGTGAAATTTGAGTGCCAGCGAAAAGTTATTTCTCATAAAAATCATAACTTTACGCGATTTTTGTTTTAAAAAAATTCTTCGACTCATAACACCTAGGCCTACATGATTTATTCGATTGTAATGATTTTTTAACAGAACCTTAATTTATGAATTAATATATCTTTGTGTGAATTTAGAGCGAAAACAAAAAATTATTTCTCATGAAAATCGCAATTTTATGCTTTTTTTTGCTTAAAACAAATTCCTTCGGCACATATAACACACAATATGTTTTACCCGATTGTAATGACTTTTTCACTGAACAACAGAAAATCTGCTTAACACAATGACAGCTCAATGCACCAATTACGCTCATCCAACAACGCGTCTGAAAAAGCGTTTGCGAAGCTTCCTAGTTTAAAAAAATTATCTCACAGGCCAGTTGTAGTCAAGGGCTACAGCATTCTTACCTTGTAAACATGACCGGATGCAGAACAGCGATGTACGGTCCAGCCACACCCTGCTTCAGCAGCCACGTCAGGTCTTTTTCCTCGTCCATCATGTGTAGCACACCAACATTACCGTTCCGACCAGCTGGAACACATTCAGAACGTGGATCAACATGACCGGATGCAAGACAGTAGGGATGTGCGAACGTTCGAAATTTAAACTCAAACTCGAACCCAGAGTTTGGTTAAGTTCAAAAAAAATTTGAAGTTCGAAAAAAAAAAAAATCTTTTTTACTAATTTGTAGTGGTGTGCGGTCACATATTATTTGACAAGTCAAAAAATGGTTCTCAGTTTACAGGTACAAATTTAAAAACAAAAAAAGGATGGTGGAGGTGCCGGTACAGAAGTTACATACTTTCTTGGTGGAGGTGCCGGTCCAGACTTATCACTATTTTACCTATTATGACGGTTTGATATACCTTTTAAGTTGGGTTCGAGTTCGATACAGTTCGAAATTTTTGTTAGGTTCGAAGTTCATTTTTTTTAACTGGGAAAGTTCTAGTTCAAAGTAAAAATAGTGGGTTCGCACATCCCTACAAGACAGCGATGTGCACCGCAGTGTAAGCGCATTCTGCCGGCGATATAATGCACAGCTAAAGGTTGCCCGTAAAGAACACCCTCTTTCGTCGACTTCTCGAAGCACGTTGCGCCGAGTCTACCGTTCGCAGTCGCACACTGAGAGTGAGCGATGTCCAGCAGGCGAGAAGGAGACAGACAACCAAATAACTAGTGCAAGGCCAAGGTATGATAAAATCCTGATCGTCCGGGATACATTAGGCCTAAAAGTCACCCGGGGCGACCACATTTGTGGACCCCTGATCATCCGTGACAATACTATGGAAAACATAGACAATACAAAATACGTATAAATATTGCAAGGTTTACTCAATCTCCGAGCGGAATTTGGGGGTACCCTGAGCGTGGAAGATTCGATACACCTTGGGCACTGCATTTTCACAGCCTGACAATTAACAAACATTTTTTTTTCCAAAAACAAAACCATTGTTGTTAAAATAATTCCTAAACGTTTGCAGTCTATTTTCAATTTGTTATTTCTTGTAGCCTGCTTGGGTTTAGATCGCAATAGATCAAGATGATTTTGTTCTGTACCTAGCAGTTCTCAGTTAGCTCTTACCGGATGTCTGTTTAAAATTTCAACGCAATCTATTCAGAGATTTGGCTGATTTTCAAAGTAAGCCTACACACACACACACACACGTACAGAATCACATAAAAAAACACCCGAGCTATTTTTCTTGGGGTAACGTAAGTGAAAAACAAACAAAAAACAGGGAAACACAATGGTTGTCGAGAACGTTTGGCGTTCTAAAAAATGGGTCTACGTTCTCAAAAGTTTGGGAAACACCGCAGTAGACCCATTCCCAGGCCAATTTCATATCATCGATATGTCGACAGGCTACCCCTCACTTCTCAGCCAGCATGTTATGAGGCCAGCTTGCATGTTGGTATCACTGCTGTGTGGAATAATCTGAATAAGAGACGTTTGAGTTGAATTGTATCCTCAGTAGCACAGCTTCCTCGTCTAATTAACAAACCTAAGGTAGAGTATTATTACTAGTATTAGGCTGCTTCGTGAACCCTTTTTTTAGTCGCGTTGATGGATCTCTTTACTTTTGCAAGTGGTTTTTGAATGCATTGTAGGTGATTGTTGTCAAGTTTCTATTGTTTCTTGTTAATTGGTATTATATGTAGGGCCTACCTCAAAATACTTATATTTGGCCGTTTGGCTATTACGCACGCATCTTTTTGAACTTACTTCGACTTTCGACATCGATTACCGACCACACAGGGCATATCTATGATTGGTTGAGATGTATCAAAATCAACCAATGAGATATAAGGAAGCCAAAAAACAAAACCCAGACACCTGACATCTTAATTGAATGTAAATAGACGGGACTGTAGCCACGGGAGAGCGATTTTGCTGCTTAAGGTATTTGGCTATTGGCTCCTTGACCCTATTCCGCTAGGCCTAAGGCTACTGGCGCATTGGCCCTAGGCCTTGAGTCTAGGCCAAACCTTGGCCTAGGGTCAATGCGCCAGTAGGTAGCGGAATGGTACAAATCAAATCAGTTCTATTAATTTGGCTTTTGCTTGTATTTACTATTGTATTAGGCTATACCATTTTGTTTGTCAATCCTTTCTTAACAGATCCCTCATCTCCAATAATCGCAACCACGTAAATTGCGAGAAATATGGAGTTTGAATAGTGAAGCCAGCACCAGACACTGAATTTATACGCTAAAATGACTAATTAAGTGATTTGTAGTGACCTGCGGGAATAGGCTGGAACACCTTAAAAATGTAATTGAGCAAGTAGGCCTACTATACCGGTAGTGTTCCCAACGAAAGAATGCAGGTGCTCAAAATTGATTTCCCAACATAACAACTTTGTCAACTCTATTCACGCTAGCTCAGCGTGGATCTAGCACACGGAGGAACTCTGTGATCTAGCACAGATAAATTTTGCTTGCGTTGGTAAAAGATATTTCTCTTTCATACACAAAGGCAACATTCCATTTACCGCACATTCATTCTACCCCTACCACTACCAAACACCTGCATTCTTTCGTTGGAGCAAGTATACTAGCCAGTTCCAATGCATTTAGTATAGTTATGTGCATAGGGGGATAAGTACCGGTACCGGTACCCGAAATACGAGTTTTGGCGTAAGAATAGGCTAGAAACAACTAAAAACATGGCTATTCCGTTACTGAAAGGGCGAGTTTCAGTACCGGAATGAATCGCTCCGAGCTTAACTCCATATGAAACAAATGCCAGGTGGGAACTTGTAGGCCTACAAACTAGGTTAAATCTGGTTTCAGAATGAAGGCTCGTTTACAATCAAGTTTAACAACACGTTAAAACATAACGTAATGTACAGTAATATTATTGTAGTGTTTACAGTCACATAACAACACGTTAAAAATTAAGCATTATACACGCCTAGGCCTACTAGAAGTGGGGTAATGTGTCAAAATTCCTATATTGACTTACAGGAGTATACTTGAGAATGCAACCAATATCAGCCCACGAGTTTTGCTTCTTAATAGAATCTTTAAAATCATTTCTCTTCTTGTCATAAATATTAGGACACATTTGCACCAGTTCAATCAATTTACCATCATCCATGGTTCATATTGTAGGTTATGTGAGTTGTTGTTGTTTACAAACAATCACATAACAACACAACAATGGAAGACTCAGAAACGGGCTGTGATTGGCTAAATTAAGAACAAAATTAACGTAACGTACGGTAAAGTTGAGATTGGGTCAACTTCTTCTTACGTTACGTGCGTTACGTTACTTGTTATGTGATTGTAAACAACACCACTGTTTCCAATGGTTTCAACTTTCTTACGTTATGTTTTAACGTATTGTTAAGTGATTGTAAACGAGCCTTTAGGCCCATAGTAAACACCAAAATAGGTGCATGTAGGGCTATCGATAGTTGGATCTTATTCCAAGACCTCTAGCTAATTACCTACGGTAGGTAGGCCTACTTCAAGTGTTGAATTGTCGTTTAAATTACGAGTTCAGATAGTTTCCTACACACGACGCCATTGGCCATTCCACCATCTTGAATAACCCATTCCGCTACTTAAATTTTTCATTCTGTTACTGACATTTTTCATTCCGCTAATGACGTATCTCTTCTAGAACGCTCCCAACTCAATTATTTTCTTCGCTGTGGCTATTTAACCGTAGCTACGGAAAAATTACGTTACCTATACAATTTAACCGTAGACTGTACTACGGTAAATTTGAGCATGCTATTTTAACCGTAGCTATGGGAACGGCGGTTGAGTATAGCCGTAGACTTTAGGCCTAGGCCCCCTGGTTATTTATCTATGCCTAGGCCTACTTTATTTTATTTTTATTTATTTAACGTATCAAATAAACATTGATAAAAGGAGGGTACCCTCTTTAACTAATAAAAGCAAACTTAGACCTACCTGTTCTAATAAATTCCACCTTTTCATCTCCCACTGCTTTCCTAGCTATTTTCTTTTCATTATCGTAGCAAGTGTCTTTGAAATAGCCCGCGAATTTTTCAACCAATCACGTTGCTCGTTACAAGGCGCAATCCGAGCAGCGCCGAACTCAAACGAACTTGTTGCTTGAACTCGAGTTCAGTTGATCTCGTCGTGGTGGAACGCGACGGCTTGAACCTAGCTCGTGATCTCGAGTTCACTTGAACCTCTAGATCAACTGAACTCGAGTTCAGCGAGTGTTGGTGCAACCGGCCCTTAATATGTGTTTTTTTGATTTTAGGCCAGTGCGATATTTCCGTCACATTTGAGCCGATTCTGACCAAACAGGTGGGGCTACAACGTTCATATTTCACATGGACGTTAAGGTTATGGTGATGAAGTACCTTTTGAAAGAAAAAGTTGAAAAATTTTGCCAGAATCCATAGAAATAAATGTTTTAATATGAGTTTTTTTTAGGTTTACCTATAGCCCTAATAACAATTAAGTAACAATAGAAACTTGACAACAATCACCTACAATACATTCACAAAGCACTTGAAAAGGAAAAGTGGTCCCACGCAAACTAAAACCGTACGCTCATCCATCAACGCGGTGGGACTTTAGCGTTTTCCTTGTAATTTTGCATCAACAAACACGTGATTGCAGTCAGGTTGTCAGAACAGAAATGGCGGCCGCCGCGCCGATCCCGCGGAAGATTCGGATACCATTGTTTATTTCCGCTGATCTTCGTTTTTGCTATGAACGATTTAATATTGTTACCTAATTTGTCCGTAACCTACGGTTAAATAGCCACTTCGTATTTTCTTATGAGGCCTCTTCTTATTGGTCAACACTAGGGTTCGAAATTTTCCGGAAAAATTGAAGTCGAGGAAAAAAACGGATATTTTCCCGTTTTTTTCCGGAAAAATTGGAAAAATTGGGAAAAATTGAATTTTCTTTACTTTTCATAAAGTTTATACTTCCTCGTAGTTCATTTTAGATTAATGGCATCTTTATGGTAAATTATAAATTAAGATTATTATTGTTAGTTTATTTTCATGTGTTTACGTACGCGTGTTTACTATTGATGTTTATAAATGACAGCAAAATGGCAGCAATACTACATCTAGCATTTTCCAAAATCCCTTGCAATTATTACTATTTATTGCCAGGGGTCGAAATTAACTTTTTTTGCAACTAGCACTTCGGGCTAATGGCAACAATAGTCCTCTAGCCCAAGAGCATTTTTACAGTCGGCAATCAAATAGGTTATATTGATGTAAAACAATAATAGGGTATATGTGAATGTTTTAAGTCACAATATTTGCCGGGTTTGACTTATGTGTAGGGGGGACTAGGGAGCGACCGGAAACGAATTTTAACCGTAATATTAATAATCCTAAATTAAGCGATTTTTATTTTGTTTGCATATTTACAACGATTTTCCATACTAGATAGTACACCACTACTGGAAACTCGTTAAGTTATTGTTGCGAAATATTGAGATTTTTTGAACGGCAATTGGGAACTCTGGAAAAAGTACTCGCCTGTCGGACTAGAGTAATTAGATTTTTACTAGCGCGAGCAAAGTTTCACTAGCCTCGGGCAAGCATTAATTTGACTCCTGTTTATAGATATACTATGTTAAGCTTTAGTCCCTCCCACGGCATGCCCTATTACTTTACAATATGGTCACAAAACTGTCTTTGAAATGAGAATTCCAATCATAATTTTAGTCTAACCTAACAAGAACAACTAAGGCATTTACCTTTCATTTTACTATTAAAATAATGAATTAAAAACTATGAGATATGTAATTGGGCTACCTTATTGATAAAAAATAATCATTACTACATTCGGTACTTGTTCATTAACGGGACCCCCCTCAACATTTTGTTAATTGATCCTCCCCCCATCGTCGTTTGTTTACTTATTTTACAATAAATACAATAATTACAACTTGCGAGGAGTTGAATATGACTCCAAACAGTGAACTTGACTCACACGTTCAACGTGACTAAGGCAAGTACAGTCGATTGGAACGCGTAGGCCTACATGAGAGCAGTTGTCGCCGTGCAGCTGACATTGACGTTCACAGACACCAAATGAACCTTCAAAACCTTTAACGTCGCCATTTTAACCCGAGAGTAGTCGCGCCCCTGTTTGTAACGTTAGTAGTCGCGCGCGGTCCTTTAGACCGCATTATTTATTATGGGCTAATAACGTTAGGATGACGTTTTGATTACGAATATAAGGTAATTTATAATATATGTAACAGCAACAGCATAGCTGGTTATATTATCAATTGTCAATCAATAATCAATAAAATCAATCAATAATCAATCAAACACAGAAAAGTAGCAAACCTACAAAAAGGTATAAAAATATGTTTTGAAACACCCTGTAGTTCGTATTATTAGTAAACCAAGACAGTAATATTATGCCAACACTGTATGTTGAAGAATAATCAACCTACAATAACAAAATACATGTCTCATAATAGTGATTGAGTATGCATATTTTTGCCTCCCTTAGTAGTCGCGCAGCGGTCGAAAAGACCGAGCAACCAAACAGGACCTCTCATCTGAGATGAAGTTCTGCTGAAAACTGAATCGCGTATTGCACACTGGCTTCACAAATCTATTTTGGGAAGGTAGGCGGAACTAGACAAGCCACGCATGCGCGCTGTGCAAATACCAACTGTTGAAAAAAAAAGTCGGTCTAAAAGACCACACGCGACTACTCTCGGGTTAAACAAAAGTACTTTTCCATTGAAAGTCCTTTATATTAAAATCGAGACGTTAAAGGTTTTGTAGTGTGAAGTATGTTGCCGTTGGCGTAGGCCATGTCACTCCTGGCGCAAAGTTTGTAGCCGGAAAGGATGTTTTCGAGGCTTTGTTCGAAATAATTGTGTTTTCCTGGCCTCCCGAAACTCAGATGGAGTAGATGTAGTAGTTATGATTGTCTCATGAAATGTTTTTACTGAATTTTTACATTTTTTGGAGGGGGTCCCGTTAATGAACAAGTACCCCTACATTCATATCAATTTTATTTATCCTATGCACCTTAAGAGTGCTGTTTTAACCCGTGGGAATATACGTAGAGAGAGAGAGAGCATGCTTCACCGACTCGAAAGGCAGGACTAGCGATATTCCAATCATGATTTTGAGCCAATAACAGCGCAGGCGAGCTATATGATTCACAGTCACCCGAGATACGTGTTACGCTGTGCACTCGCTGACTGACTGAGCGGGTCCCACTGCGCATAGACCCCGCACGAAGTTACATGAGTGAATTGTAGCTTGTTATTTCAAACACTATCACTTCGCGATTGTCTACGGTATTTTATTATACTGCACGTCTTTAATCTCTCATTCCCAATAGAATATGATTATTTTATTACACATATTATGACACTATTATTCGTTATTCTGAAAATACGAGTAGGCAATTAATAAAACAACGAATAAAAACTAAAAAAATGTAACCTGGTACTGCGTTTGTCTTGAGCGACTTATTGTGAATTACGAATGAAGGAAACGTGGAGACAAAAGTGGAATGGTGGCATCCATGTCAAGGTGAAGATAAGCAGTGCTAGGAACTATCGAATTCAATTCATTTTGCAATCATAAGATATGTTTTGTTTCCTGCTTCTTACATTGTGGTTAATAATTTTATTATTAGTAGTATTTTCTTTTTTTTTTTTTTCAGAAAATGGGGGAAACAATTAACGTTCTGTTCAAAACGTTGCAAACATTATACAATTATCTAACTTCTCCCGAAATTGCATAATTTTACCTTACCTTACCAAACTCAAAACAGTAGGTGAAGATAATAAACAAGTGCACAGTCATTTAATCGTATCAGTCAATAAACGTAGCTGATATGCCAAAGAGACCAAGTACTCGATCATAGATATAGAATAATATATGCGCCACCGGTCGGAGGCAGAATCGCATTTTTCAACCGCTTGCAGACCTTCAGTGCTCCCATGATAATATCGAAATTACTGTCCCAAAAATTATGCAATTTTGGGAGAAGTTAGATAATTGTATAGTGTTTGCAACATATTGAACAGAATGCTATTTTTTTTAGAGTTTTCCACCAAAAAAATCAAGAAATACGACAATTTTTATAAATTTTAGGTATTTTTACGTATTTTCTTCTTTTTTTTTTGCAGAAAACGGGGAAAACAATTAACGTTCTGTTTAAAACGTTGCAAACATTATACAATTATCTAACTTCTCCCAAAATTGCATAATTTTACCTTACCTTACCAAACTCAAAACAGTAGGTGAAGATAATAAACAAGTGCACAGTCATTAAATCGTATCAGTCAGTAAACGTAGCTGATATGCAAAGAGACCAAGTACTCGATCATAGATATAGAATAATATATGCGCCACCGGTCGGAGGCAGAATCGCATTTTTCAAACCGCTTGCAGACCTTCAGTGCTCCCATGACAATATCGAAATTACTGTCCCGAAAATTATGCAATTTTGGGAGAAGTTAGATAATTGTATAGTGTTTGCAACATATTGAACAGAATGCTATTTTTTTTTACAGTTTTCCACCAAAAAAATCAAGAAATACGACAATTTTTATAAATTTTAGGTATTTTTACGTATTTTCTTCTTTTTTTTTTGCAGAAAACGGGGGAAACAATTAACGTTCTGTTTAAAACGTTGCAAACATTACACAATTATCTAACTTCTCCCAAAAGTGCATAATTTTACCTTACCTTACCAAACTCAAAACAGTAGGTGAAGATAATAAACAAGTGCACAGTCATTAAATCGTATCAGTCAGTAAACGTAGCTGATATGCCAAAGAGACCAAGTACTCGATCATAGATATAGAATAATATATGCGCCACCGGTCGGAGGCAGAATCGCATTTTTCAACCGCTTGCAGACCTTCAGTGCTCCCATGATAATATCGAAATTACTGGCCCGAAAATTATGCAATTTTGGGAGAAGTTAGATAATTGTATAGTGTTTGCAACATATTGAACAGAATGCTATTTTTTTTTTTACAGTTTTCTACCAAAAAAATCAAGAAATACGACAATTTTTATAAATTTTAGGTATTTTTACGTATTTTCTTCTTTTTTTTTGGCAGAAAACGGGGGAAACAATTAACGTTCTGTTTAAAACGTTGCAAACATTATACAATTATCTAACTTCTCCCAAAATTGCATAATTTTACCTTACCTTACCAAACTCAAAACAGTAGGTGAAGATAATAAACAAGTGCACAGTCATTAAATCGTATCAGTCAGTAAACGTAGCTGATATGCCAAAGAGACCAAGTACTCGATCATAGATATAGAATAATATATGCGCCACCGGTCGGAGGCAGAATCGCATTTTTCAACCGCTTGCAGACCTTCAGTGCTCCCATGATAATATCGAAATTACTGTCCCGAAAATTATGCAATTTTGGGAGAAGTTAGATAATTGTATAGTGTTTGCAACATATTGAACAGAATGCTATTTTTTTTAGAGTTTTCCACCAAAAAAATCAAGAAATACGACAATTTTTATAAATTTTAGGTATTTTTACGTATTTTCTTCTTTTTTTTTTGCAGAAAACGGGGGAAACAATTAACGTTCTGTTTAAAACGTTGCAAACATTATTGGCCAAAAAAAGTCATGGTAGATGGCAGCACTACAAAAACAACATGGCGGATCATTGCGGTATAAAGTGATCGCACTCCATCTCCACTCATGTATTTTCGGGTGCAATTTGTCCAATACAAATAATAATCTGTAATGTCAGAAAACCCTAAGGTTAGGTGGGACGAAGTTATAAGGTTTATAGGTGATGGCCTACGGCCGTAGGCCTATAATTAAGGAGGGGGAAGGTGTTTAGGAAGCAAATCACATAGCCTAGCCTACTAGGGCCTAGGCCTACGGTCCTATGCTGTGGGATTAAAGGCAGAAACAGACTGCTTTGAGACTTTTACACTTTGTTTACAAACCTAAAAATTTACGCCGCCTCGTATAACAGTACGTGATGATTTGACTAAACAAGTGCACAAGGCAGCTGCTTCTGGCCATTACTTGCTGTCACCTTGACATTGCCTAGACTAGGCCTACCTAGCCCTAGCCCTTAGTCCTTCCTTTACCTATTTATTGTCTATTCTATTCAGTAATACAATTCAATGAAATTGTTACGAGGTACATAGAGAACCTGATTAGTTACGATTTACATCACCTCACTTGAAGATCAGCTGCACCCGGCGGGCAAGCTAAAACTGACTGCAGGAACTTTGTATGTTCCAAGACCAAAGAAGGAAATGTGCTACGTTAAAGAAACGGCCGTTCCTGGTGAAGAAAAGAGTTTTAAGTGTACATTCTTGGCCTAGGGTCTAGGCTTACGACTGTGTTTTTTTTTATATCTAGGGCCTAGGGCGACTATAGTCTAGGCCTAGGCCAGCCCTACCCCCTTTTTGGGACAGCTCGCGGCTGGGCCCTACCCTAAAGGCATCTCTGCAAGGCCTAGGCATAAGCAATGGATTTATATTTCTTCATTAACCTATTATTTTAAAATATTTTCTTGTTTGTGAAGTATGAGCCACACACATAGGCCCTACATACTTTGAAATAGGCCTGGGGCCCTACCCCCTATGCTAGGCTAGCCCTAGTAGTTTTCCCGATTTTCAATACGTGTGCCCATCTCTTTCTAAGCGTCAGGTCTTTAGGAAAAGATGGAAACACACAACTTTCCCCTTACTGTTGCATTAGGAACGGAGCAGTAGCTATTACAAACATTTGTATTTGCTATAAGGTAAAAATAACGAAGTCAACGACCCTTTGGGTTTACTTATGGGATGATCGCCCCCAAATTTACAACAATACCGCAATGCTAGTAAAACGCGCCCCCGCCGCAGCGCTTCGATAGATTTTTTTTTCGCGAATACAATTATCTAACTTCTCCCAAAATTGCAAAATTTTACTACCTTACCAAACTAAAAACAGTAGGTGAAGATAATAAACAAGTGCACAGTCATTAAATCGTATCAGCCCGAAAAACGTAGCGATATCCAAAGAGACCAAGTACCCCCGATCATAGATTAAAATAATATATGCGCCACCGGTCGAGGCAGAATCGCATTTTTCAACCGCTTGCAGACCTTCAGTGCTCCCATGACAATATCGAAATTACTGTCCCAAAAATTATGCAATTTTGGGAGAAGTTAGATAATTGTATAGTGTTTGCAACATATTAAACAGAATGCTATTTTTTTTACAGTTTTCCACCAAAAATAAAGAAATACGCCAATTTTTAAAAATTTTAGTATTTTTACGTATTTTCTTCTTTTTTTTGTTGCAGAAAACGGGGGAAACATTAACGTTCTGTTTAAAACGTTGCAAACATTAAACAATTTTCTAACTTCTCCCAAAAGTGCATATTTTACCTTCCCTTACCAAACTCAAAACAGTAGGTGAAGATAATAAACAAGTGCACAGTCATTAATCGTATCATCATAACGTAGCGAATGCCAAAGAGACCAAGTACTCGATCATAGATATAGAATAAAAAGGCGCCACCGGTCGGAGGCAGAATCGCATTTTTCAACCGCTTGCGACCTTCAGTGCTTCCATGATAATATCGAATTACTGCCCAAAAATTATGCAATTTGGGAGAAGTTCGATAATTGTAAGTGTTTGCAACATATTGAACAAAATGCTTTTTTTTTTTTTACAGTTTTCAAACCAAAAAAATCAAGAAATATGACAATTTTTATAAATTTTAGGTATTTTTACGTATTTTCTTCTTTTTTTTTGGCAGAAAACGGGGAAACAATTAACGTTCTGTTTAAAACTTGCAAACATTATACAATTATCTAACTTCTCCCAAAATTGCAAAATTTTTAAACCTTACCTTACCAAACTCAAAACGTAGGTGAGATAATAAACAAGTGCACAGTCATTAATCGTATCATCAGTAAACGTAGCTGATATGCCAAAAGGACCAATTTCTCGATCATAAGATAAGAATAATATATGCGCCACCGGTGGGAGGCAGAATCGCATTTTTCAACCGCTTGCAGACCTTCAGTGCTCCCATGACAATATCGAAATTACTGTCCCGAAAATTATGCAATTTTGGGAGAAGTTAGATAATTGTATAGTGTTTGCAACATATTGAACAGAATGCTATTTTTTTTCAGTTTTCCACCAAAAAAATCAAGAAATACGAAAATTTTTTTATAAATTTTAGGTATTTTTTTTACGTTTTTTCTTCTTTTTTTTGTTGCAGAAAACGGGGGAACAATTAACTTCTGTTTAAAACGTTGAAAACATTACACAATTATCTAACTTCTCCCAAAAGTGCAAAATTTTTTACCTTACCTTACCAAACTCAAAACAGTAGGTGAAGATAATAAACAAGTGCACAGTCATTAAATCGAAATCAGTCAGTAAACGTAGCTGATATGCCAAAGAGACCAAGTACTCGATCAAGATATAGAAAAATATATGCGCCACCCGGTCGGAAGCAGAATCGCATTTTTCAACCGCTTGCAGACCTTCAGTGCTTCCTGATAATATCGAAATTACTGGCCCGAAAATTATGCAATTTTTGGGGAGAAGTTCGATAATTGTATAGTGTTTGCACATATTGAACAGAATGCTATTTTTTTTTACATTTTTCTACCAAAAAAATCAAGAAATACGACAATTTTTTAAAAATTTTGGGTATTTTTACGTATTTTCTTCTTTTTTGGCAGAAAACGGGGGAAACCCAATTAACGTTCTGTTTAAAACGTTGCAAACATTATACAATTATCTAACTTCTCCCAAAATTGCATAATTTTACCTTACCTTCCCAAAACTAAAAACAGTAGGTGAAGATATAAACAAGTGCACAGTCATTAAATCGTATCAGTCAGTAAACGTAGCTGATAGCCAAGAGACCAAGTACTCGATCATAGATATAGAATAATATATGCCCACCGGTCGGAGGCAGAATCGCATTTTTCAACCGCTTGCAGACCTTCAGTGCTCCCATGATAATATCGAAATTACTGGCCCAAAAAATTATGCAATTTTGGGAGAAGTTAGATAATCGTATAGTGTTTTGCAACATATTGAACAGAATGGCTAATTTTTTATACAGTTTTCCACCAAAAAAATAAAGAAATACACAAGTTTTATAAATTTTAAGTATTTTTTACGTATTTTCTTCTTTTTTTGTTTGCAGAAAATGGGGGAAACAATTAACTTCGTTTCAAAACTTTTGGGCAAACATTTTTACAATATCTAATTTTCTCCCAAATGACATATTTTTGTCGGCCAGTCATTTCGAGGGTTATCAGGGGAGCGCGGAACCATTACGTTTTGGTCAACTTTAACCTGAAAGAGAAACATCGGAAAAAGTAGATTGAATAGATTTAAATAAATTCCCGTGTTCAATACCACATCGAACTTAAACATTAGTCCTCAACGCTTAAACCGTGAGTGACTATGATACGATACTTTTTGGGACGAGCGAAGCGAAAACTTCAATTTCACTGACCCCCAAAAATTTAGCTCGTTTTTTTTTCTTTCTGTTTTTTTCGCTCTCTACCGGGCAACGGCATATCCGTTTTGGGATGAAAATTTGACGGGACCATGGAAATCTCTAAACATAGAGCTTTTTGGGTTTTTGGGCAAAATCGAAGAAATATTTCTCATGAATATCGTACTTTTACGTTTTTTTTTTCGATTTTTTATGCGATATTTTCGTGCCATTTGGGCCAATTCTGACCAAACGGGTGGGGGTACAACGTTCATATTATACTGGACATTAAGGTTATGGAAATGTAGTACATTTTAAAAGAAAAAGTTGAAAAGTTAACCAGAATCATAGAAATAAAGCTTTTAATATAAGTTTTTTACGGTAAAAAATACCAATTGACAAGAAACAATAGGAACTTGACAACAATCACCTACAATGCGTAGGCAGCAAAAAAAGCACTTGCAAAAGTAAGATATCCCACGCAAACTAAAAACTTTAAAAGCTCATCCATCAACGCGGCGGGACTTTAGCCTTTTCCTAGTTTTTATACATCGTGAAAATTCCACAACAGGCGTTTGTCCGGTAGAGAGCAAACGAAACATAAATACACATACTATTGTACAAAATATAAACAAAACACAGCTATTTTTTCAAGATTGTCATATTGGGTCTTCATTACGCAATTCCAATCATAATAATTATTTAATTATTACTCGATGAACGTAACTAGGGGAAAAAAACACTCAATAATTGTTGCAAAATACAGCTGCTGTTTGAAATGGATTTGCTTTTCGAATCGAAACTAGCCAATTTCCATATTGAATTGCTTGATGATGGCTTGTTGGCGGACCCTTTGTATCATACTATATCCGATATTGGAATCAGATTGCAAATTTTATGGAAATCATACAAAAATTAAAAAATATAAAAATCCACACATTTTCTACATCTGCTTCATTGTAGAATCGAAAATGATGGATTGGAAGAAAAAAATGACGACATAATTAAGCAATAGACAATATTTGACTTATGAGACTGATTGAAGGAAGGTCATCAATAAAATCATAACATATGCAATTTCTATTAAACTTAAAAAATTTAAATTTAAAAAATCATATCATGGCCCAAGGTTGAAAACGGAAAATGGAAATAACACATTTTGACAGCAACAAGGGCAGTTATCTCAAGAATGTGTGTAGGACGTCAGTGCGACGGTGCGACTGTGTGATTCACTTATTGGTGCGACCCAAAGTATTACATTACTACGCGGGAAACGGTTTATCTGTGTTGGCCTCGCAC
The DNA here is from genome assembly GCA_024449915.1 of Sweltsa coloradensis. Lineage (NCBI taxonomy): Eukaryota > Metazoa > Arthropoda > Insecta > Plecoptera > Chloroperlidae > Sweltsa > Sweltsa coloradensis. Next base: position 72,777 of record JAMZAV010001724.1, read on the forward strand.
AACACTCATTCAAGGTCAAATGCAAGTGCGTGTATTGAGTTCGACTCCCGCTACCAAAAAACTCACTCCGACGTCGTCATTGTAATAATATTCGGAGTTCGGACATAAGTTGAATAATTAGAATGAAATGTCAATATCCTCATTCACCTTCCGTCAAAAGTTCACATACTTGGTGATCCTGAGAAGGAAGGGAAAACGAACAATACACTTAGTGACCTCGATTTTTGGTATGAGAGGGATTCATGTAATGCAATGGTATTGGGTTCTTGGCTTATAAAACAAACTATGAAAATATAATAATCATAGTAATACGCACTATAGACTGCACGTTGAAATTTAAGATGCCTGGTTTTTGTTAATAAAAAAATACTTCGAATTTCGTTTACATAATATACATCCATTAATCGAGTAATTACAAATTTAAAACCTGACAATAAGTTTGCCACAGTTACAAGATTTAAATTAAAATGTCTTGATCGAGACCATATCATGAATCCCCCATACGTCTCACAAATGTATCTCAAGTGAGTGGTCGTTATCTACTGGGAATAGATGGTTTTTTGAGTTTGCGAGAAGGGTACGCGGAGTGTGTGTAGGGGAACTGGTTGTTTGCGATAAACAGAGCATCCCACATGTCTTTATTTATTTATTCTCAATATTCTTGTTAGCATCAAAGCGCCAAGGATTTCCCACTATTTTATTTTCACCTTCACCACCACCACACTCGTCGTCACATAGTCTCCCACCGAACGGGATATTCCCTTTTAAAAAAATTTATATGCCAAGCAGCGCAAGGTTTAAGAAAAAATCAATTTTTCTAATCGTTAATGACTCAGTTAATATACCAAACATATCCGTTCGTAACACCGTCTTATGAGGTAGATGTTTGGGTTTAAATAGATGATCCAAGCACTCAAGACGATGGTGGATGTGTGGAATGGAGGTACCCTACGTTTTGATTTTACTATATGGCATCGAGCCCGCGTCCTTTGGTGCCATAATTGCTTATCATACCTGCGCACTATGTGTGAAACCCCCGTGAATGGCATCTTTATTTAAATGAAATAAATGCATGCTCTAATAAATTACTTCCTAATGTCAAGGCTGTCCGCGGCTTGCGACACAGTCCGAAGCGCACGACTCCTATAAAAAATACCGGTATTAGATCGAATTTCCCAAATAGATATGGAATTTTGAATTATTGATCTTGATAATCATGAAACATGTCAATACATTCAAAGAGACATAAGCATTAGCTCAACTCAAAGTACCAAGAAATCATATTTAAACTATAGTATTAAATTACTCGTTTAATCTTTTACAATATGACACTGACTGACAATAATGGCCTCTCGGGATGAAAGGGTTGTTTAAAACACGCCCTAACCCACTTGAAACATAAACTGCAGAGAGCGCCACCGGTCGAGGTGGATCAATTTTTCAAAACCGCTTGCAGACCTTCTTTCTCCCATGATTTGCATCGAAATGGAACCGAAAATTATGCTTTTGGGAGAAGTTGATATTGTATAATGTTGCCAACGTATTGATCGATGTATTTTTATTCCCCAATTTTTTCCAAAAAAATCAAGAAATACGTCCAATTTTCCAATTTAACGTATTTTCTGATTTTTTGGCAGAAATGGGTGAAGAAAAGTACATTCTGATCAAACTTGCAACATTATTCAATTCTAAATTCCCCAAAATTGGATAATTTTTTTGGTCCAGCCATTTCCCATGTAATCCGGGAGCACGAAACCTTACTTTTGGAAATTTTTGCTTGAAAGAGACACCTCAAAACCAATTTTTCATTTTTTCCAATTTTCCTACGTGCCCGGAAAAAAAACGAAAAAACACGTTTTTTTTCCAAAATTCCGGGGAAAAATTGGTAACCTTTTAAATCCCTAGTCACCTATTCAAAATCAACAAATAGGTTGTAGGCCTAGGGCCTAGCCTAACTGCCTAAGCTAGGCCTATCATAAAAATCAAACTTTAGCTCTCTGACGTCATTTTTGACATAACAACAGCCAACAGTTGACTGGGTAATTATGCCGTTTAGCGCCTCATCCCAAAAATAGGTTAGGCCCTACCGGTAGGTAGCTAGGGCCTAGGCCTAGTGGAACTTTTTCGGTTGGTATGGACCGGTTTTACAAAACTACTTGCATTAGGTTACCTAGCCGAACTTTCCGCTGGTTACAGTGCGCCGCGCTAGTTCCAGGATATAATCGATAAGAGCGCACCCGAAATCCTTTTCGTTACAAAACTACTTACCGGTGGTTGTTTTTCAGTGTTTTGATTGAAAATTAAAAAACCGGTCCATACCAACCGAAAAAGTACCGGACTAGTAGGCCTAGAGGTGGGTGGTGGTGGTGCGGCACTACATGGCATTTTTACCATAGTTGCTTGAAGGCACATCTAGGGTTTTTAGGTTTCACCGGGCGCGATTCATAACTCTGACGAGTTGGACCCGGGCGTTTCCAACGGTAATTTGTCTTGTTGTAAGTGATCGCCCAGTTGAGGTCGATATCGTTGCGATATAATCCGGGGACAAGAGTCCGACTCGGTAAAAATTTGTATAAAATGGGTGGATATAAACCTTGGCCTACACGTAAACACAACCAGATTATTAAATTTCAAACGAATAAAAAATAGTAAAGCTCAAAGAAAACCTACCTCTAGTAAGGGCCTACCCCTGAGAGGGCCCGTGCGGTCCCTTTTTTCAAATTATACCATTTAAATCCAATTTCTCCCCATCGGAAATAATCACACATCTATGCATTTCGAATATTTACGAACTGCACTTGAATCTTGTTCACAATTTGACCGTCCACTGCATGTAAAACATACCTTTGACCTCGACGGAGTCGGTCCGTGACAGAGTTGAAACCCTGAAGTTACTGATAGGGGCCAGCGTCAGAAGTAAATCAAGGGGTCTGGTTGTATCTACAATAGGCCCTAGGCCTACCCAGCCAGCCCTTGATTTACTTCTGATGGCCTTCGTGATCGTGCCCCGGGCCATGACTTTTAGGTTAACTTACAAGCACATCCAACCTGATGAGTTCCATTCAATCTTCTAAAACAAGCAGCAGTCCCACTGATCGATTCAAACATCTTATCTTTTGTCCTCTCCCCAGCAGCCATCACTGAAATAAACAGCACATTCAAATTATATTATTAAAATTGACAAAATCAATGCACCTACGGGCACGCCAACGGATTTAGGCCGATGACTCATAAGTCACTCATAACCACATATGAGGGCGGTCTTGGACCCTTCAAGATCCCAGATCTTAATAACCATCAAATTTTACAATTTAATATACAAATCGCACTAAAATATATGTCATTTACCTGTTAAAAGTGAAATAAAAATCGCGCAACAAAAGATATGACAATATAAGGACGCCATTTTAAAACCTACTACTGCAGGATAAACAGTGTAGCCAACATTGACAATATACTTATATTATATTTTATTTCATTTTATTTTATTTAAACATTATTTTCGATAAAATTTGTTCAGATAAAAACCTATGTGCACACTGCACATGTATTTATATAGTATATTATTATTTTCTCACGATGAAATTACAATGAATAGCCATTTCGTTCCACCGCCTTGTGAGTGTGATAATTTTCGCGCGCGAATATACAAACTTGTCTCAGCAGGTTAATCACGCACAGACGGAAGAAAACAGAAAAGTGAAGACTGGAGTGGATAATAACGACCTAACGGTTGAAGCGCCCTGAAAACAAAAAAACTGAAAAACAGGAAGATCTTACTTAGAATTGCCCTTCAACAAAGACGTTACAAAATTATATTGGTGACCAACTTGGCGACTCTTTGGTGTGATGTGACGTCATTGATGAGCGTAGCGAGCGAAGCGAAGATTCCATTTTACTACACTGGAAAAAAAAATCCGGAATGTTTTTCTTTTTTTCTTTTTTTCTGTTTGTATTTTTGTGTGTTTGTTAACACGATTCCGGCTAAACCGCTACTCCAATTGCGATGAAATTTTCTGGAGGCCTTCGAAATCTCTGAACTTAGAACTGCAACGTTTTTGAGCATAATCAAAAAATTATTTCTCAAGAAAATTGCAATTTTACGATTTTTTTTCGACTTTTAAAAAATTTCTGCGACTTATTACATCTACATGTTTTATCCATTGTAATGATTTTTCACAGAACTTTAATTTTATGAATTAATATATTCGTGTGAAATTTGAGCGCAATCTAAAAATTATTTCTTATGAAAATCACAATTTTACGATTTTGTTTTTGATTTTTTAAACATTCTTCGACTTATAACACCTACATGCTTTATCCAATTGTATTGATTTTTTTCACAGAACCTTAATTTTATGAATTAATATATTGGTGTGAAATTTGAGCGCGATTGAAAAATAATTTCTTATTAAAATCGCAATTTAACGCTTTTTTCGTTTAAAAAAAATCTTCGACTTATAACACCTACATGCTTTATCCGATTGTAATAATATTTTCATAGAATCTTAATTTTATGAATTTATATATTTGTGTTAAATTTGAGCGCAGTCGAAAAATAATTTCTCGTGAAAATCGCAATTTTAGGCCTTTTTTCGTTTAAAAAAACAAAAAAACATACGCTCATCCAACAACGCACCTGAAAAAGCGTTTGCAAAGCTTCCTGGTTATCTAATAAATGACGTAATGACGCTTAATAACAAGGCAAAAATGATTGATTTAAAAGTCATTTTACTAGTCTATACCACTGAGCTCTATATATATACTTACGTGGAGGGCGCATGCTATACTGTAACCTTGAAGCCTACATGGGCCTAAAGCGATGGGCCTATTATCGACGTCCCTCGATTATATTGCGATTTTAATTGCGATTGCACCGCCGTCTAGATGTAAATCTTAACGTCAAGATGACGGTCTGTGGCTAGCTTATTTTGAGGTTATGTTAACTAGTAGACTTATTAATACAGGGTCACTCAGGATGCCTATAAATAGTGTTAACTGCAGTGTTACACTAAATTAACTGATAAACACAGGCCAGTGACACAGGTGAACGAATCTATTATGTTCAGTTCTTTTGAATCTGCCGCTGATTAGGGACCTAAGAAAATGGCGGACGGCAAACTTCCGCGAACTTCACATCTCAACATTTGTCCGGTATAACTTATATCAGATCTCCACGTAAGTATATAGAGCTCAGTGGTCTATACACATTCATTTGAATTAAAACCAATAAATTAAAACATATTTTGTAACATCCACAATTACTTAAATTAAAATATAATGAACTAAATAGAGCTCGCGGCAATATTATCATTATTGTAAAAAAACAACACAGACTGACATTTGTAGTTTGTACAAAAAGTTTTAGCACTGCCTCCTCGTTGAGCCACGACGAACATCTAGGAGGCAGTGAGTTTTAGATTCAGCTGTCACTGGACATACCTAGGCACAAGAGTTTCTGCTTCAGGTAGCCGTAGGACCTGCATCTAGACATATTTTCGACTTTTCTTTCGACATTACTTGATCCTTATTATGATCCTTATGAAGAAGTTAAGGTGCAGGCATCTAAAATTCCACTTTAAATTTAAACAACGTCAATAATATGACCTAATAGTTCAGCTGTCAATGCACTTCTACTGCTTGAAAATCAGGCGGCCATTGCGTGATAGAATGTTTTGTTTGTTTGCATTGGGTGTGCTGAGTTGATCACGTGACCACTTTGTTCAAACCTAATTGAAGTTGAGTCTACCTTCAAGGTGGATGTGTTCCTTCGACTTCTTAACAACACTCTACTATCTCTTTGTCGGTGTTCAAGACTGTTTTGATGTTTTGTTTGGCAAGAATTTTTCCAATTCGGTCGGTTCGTCAAATATGCAGTTGCAAAAGGTTCTTCTTTTTCTGTATCTACATCTTTTTCCGAGTTAGTTTGTCGTCTTAGGGCCTTTTATATGATTTTATTTGAAAAACCATTCTACTTGAGTCCGTCTCCTAGTTAATTAGCTATAATACGTTCTCGCAAAATAGCTGTCACGAATAATAACCTTCTATAATTTGTTGCGTTGATGCTAGACGTCTGTATGATTTCGTTAAAGTTGAAAAAAAAATCGGCGTATATAAATCAAAAGAAGGTCATGGCTGATATGGAGATGATGACATCACAAAGTGTTGACCACTTATCGCGTCCATGTAAAAGGTCAGGGACGTCCTGATCATCCTATGTTTCAACTTGACACGTCTTCAAACTCCTCAGCAAAGTAATTCTGAGTGGACTTGTTTGCGAACCGACTTAATATCCTATCATCATGATGAACAGCGTTTGTGTCATCGTTCTGATCAGCTTGGAGGTTATTCGTAAGTAGACCAGTTTCTCTTTTGGAAACATTAAAGAATTTTGTTTGTTTGTGTAGGCTATTGTTTAATGGTAACAAGAGTGAAAAAGAACACGAAAAATAAACGTTATCATAATGTCAAAGTACTGATAAATGGTCTTTGAAAAGTAAGCAATTAAACAAATTAAACAAACAAATTTAATGTTTAGCTACTTCTTAATCATTGTCATATTAAGTTGTTCTTACAAAATTTAAAGTGATGTATGTGTATCTAAACATATTATTATGTTAATATGCATTAGGAAGTGCTTGTAATGTAATTGGTTAGGTGGAAGAGCGAACAGTGTTCAAACCTCAACTTTTTGCAATTGATACTTTTAACAAATAAATAAATATTCAGATTCTTATTCTAATACTAATTTTTCTATTAAAAACTCTATCAATAATAAAAATGCCATCAGATTATTATTCTCGTTTTCAATCAGCATGGACGAACTTTAGACTAAGTTACTGGACACACATTTTACTTACACTTACTTACTTACCTAGGCGACTGCACTCCTAAAGCGTATTCTATGGCCCATTAATAACCTGATAAACGGTCCCTTTAGCACAAAATATCGCGCAAATTACTTATGGTCGTTATAGGGAACCCCAAGTCTAACGCGGGAAGCGAGTTCAGTGCATTGGAAGAGAATGTCCCCATAAGAATAGCATTGGGCTAATTTTAAAACGTTTGTATCTTTTGAACGAGAAGTATTTAAGAAATATCATTCACATAACGTCATTAACCATTCTTTTCTGCAACTATCACATATAGTAGAATATTAATACCATGTTTAGAATTTAATTGAGATCGAGTTTAACAAGATGATGTTTGCATTTTTCATCTGCGTCGCGCGCCGATCCTCCGTGATTGGCTGTTGAATCGAAGAAACGAACATGTCGGACAGCCGAGCACGCCGTGCACTTGGATGCTGTACGTGCAAAGCTGCTCCTCGCTAGTCGGCCGTGCGCATGCGTTGGTTCTCTCTCTCTTTTCTACCGTGCGTCTCTTTCCATTGAATCGCTCCAAAACGCGAAACATAAATGTGTTTCAACAACGTTTATTCAAATTCTGTTGCGACTTTTATAAATTAAATGCATCAAATGTGTTAAGAAAAGAATGGTGATTAACGTACTGTGAATGATATTTCTTAAATACTTCTCGTTCAAAAGATACAAGCGTTTTAAAAATAGCCCAATGCAATTCTTATGGGGACATTCTCTTCCAATGCACTGAACTCGCTTCCCGCGTTAGACTTGGGGTTCCCTATATATACCTGACTGATGAACGATTAAATCTAGTGCGTTATACCTTACACAAGGTTCTTTATAAAACTAGGTTCTATGCGTGAATACCCTTTAAAAGTAGTTTTTGAAATAAATTATTCACAAAAATACATAAAATTGATAAGAAGATTGTAAAACACAATATTTTAATAAAAAAAATATATAGCTTTCCTTTATAATTATGAGTTTACTTGAGTCTTATGGCTCTATTTAGACGAGTGAGCGCAGCGAACGTAGTCTACAACGCTACTCGATCGGGCCTTGGTCGTGATTAATTCTGTATGTTAAATGTTAAATGTATGTTAAATGTCTGTCTGTCCGATCCCATACGGCCGAACGGCCAAATAGAATGAGCTGAAATTTTAAACAGACATCCGTGACCAGGTAACTGAGAACTGCTAACAAAATAAGCACAATCTGTTGCGATTTAAACCTGCAAGAAATAAAAAACTGAAAAATACTTTGAAATGTATAGGGATTATTTTAACGACAATGGTTTTCATTTTGAAAAAATATTTTTTGTTTGTTATTTACCTGGCTGTGAAATGCCGTGTCCAAGGTTAATCGAATGTTGGACGTCAAGGTACCCCCAAATTCCGCTCGTAGATTGAGTAAACCTTGCAATATTTCACGTATTTCGTACTGGCTATGTTTTCCATAGTATTGTCACAGATGATGAACTACACTGCGTTATATACATTTCAAAACATGTTAAATAATTAAAAAATACAATCCAGAAATTACAAAAATCTTTCCCGACTATTGAACCCACGCCTCCCACATTTCGGCTATAAGGGCGCTTTAGCCAACTCTACTAGGGAAACGCCAAAGTCGTTGTTAGACGAGTGAGAGAGTCATGTGTTGAGTACACGGGAACATTTGCATTTAAGTTTGATTATAATATTCGTATAAATAATAGGGTATTTAAGTTTAGGTCATAGTTTAGGCCATAATGCTCCACTGTAGCCTATGATAGGCTAGGGAGGCCTAAGGTAGGGGGAAGAAAAGGAATGTTAAAAAGTCATTGTTAGACGAGCGAGAGTCATGTGTGGAGTACGCGGGAACATTTGCATAAAAGTTTGATTATCATATTCGTATAAATAATAGGGTATTTAAGTTTTGGTCATAGTTTAGGCCATAATGCTCCACTGTAGCCTATGATATAGAAAATATAGAAAAGGAATGTTACCGGGTACTCAATACATGGCTCACTCACTCGTCTAACAACGACTTTGGCGTTTCCCTAGTAGTTTGACATTGACAATGATATCTTTTTCTGTGGCATTGTTTAGTGCTCTGTTCTAGGTGGGAAGTACCCTATCAATGAATCCACGTACTCATGTAATAAAATAATTTATTGAATTTTACCTGCCCATAGGGCAGGAAGGCTAATGCTGGGCAAGCGTGGCCCTCTGTACTCAATTAATGTACGCTTTTCAATAAATGTGTGCAAACAATCTGCCTCTCAAGCATTATTGTAAGTATAAACGATATCCAAATTAATATTGTGTTTCAATGCGTGGTGTGATTATGTTTGTAGGGGTGGCGTCTTACAATCTGACAATCAGCCCGGACCATGTGCGTATCAACAAGATCCACGCGGTAGTCTCCTTCAACTGCTCTGCTGACACGGTACTTGCCGCGTGTCAGTTCAGGTGGTGGGACAGGTGGGGAAACAAAGGTCCGGTGCTGGAGTTGAGCCGGGGGTCTCAGTCCCAGGCCGACCCAGCCCACCTGAACGCCAGTCTAACCGGCTACAGCTACAGCGGCCGGGGTCTGGGGGCCGGGGACTGCGGGGTCTCGCTGCAGGTGGAGGGCTGGAAGATATGGATGGTGGTCTGTCGTGTCCGAGCTGCGACCGGAGGTTGGATGTACGCCTGGTCGGACTTAAATGCTTACAGTGAGTAACACAGTTAGTGAGGCAGCTTAGCATGAAAACATTTACACGCCGGACAAAAGCACCAAATTTTTACCACTGCTAATTAGGCCCATAGCTTTCAATTTTTGATAGGAACCAGCACCTCCGGCGGCCACCTTAAATTTTACAGCAGCCATCTTGAAATATAAGCATTTTACCAATATATTGGCTTCTAAACCACTTAGGATCACAATATTGGTGTGCAAGTATATATTTTCGGGGTCAAGGAATACAAATTGAAATTAAATGCATTAGACGATTTATTTATTATTCACAACAACAAATACATTCAAAATTCATACAAAATTACACACTATTTTAAACATTCTGTTAGTATGTTACATGAAGTATTATATGACAGATACCTTGATGATGCCACTTATAAAAGATGCCATTGCTCATGCCGTATTTAAACATTGGCATCCGCACAGTTCCGTGCAATTCCATCCTGCCTTTTTGCATGCACATCTACCACCACATCCACTTTGGCTCGTACAGTTACATTTCACCAATTCGCTACATGCCTTTAATGCAACAGGTAACATGTTCCATACAGGAACCCACGATACACTGTATCTATTCAGTGTCCAGCCCCAACCTTCTGGATCAGGAGCATTCTGTATACACTGTGCTCACTGGTGCACCATACTCCTGCCTGGTATGCAGCCCGCTTTGAGTGCTGCAGTAGTGCGTTCCTTGTTGGGGGAAGTTTCTCCATTGTCTTACTTCTTACTTGCTTCTGATAAAACATTACCTTCCTGGCCTCATGCACATCTTCTACGTCACTGGTCTTATTATACAAGATAAAGGTGAAGCGTTCTAGGAGTTTGAAATTTTCATCATCAATCTCAAGTTTTGTGTAAGGGTGAGGTGCTATGTATGTAAAGGCATGTGTCACATCAGGATAGCAATTTTATGCATCCCAGGCAGACTTCTTCCCTCGTCGGAAAAATGCAGATGTAGTATCACATCCTGTGAAACTGTGGAAGACAGGAAGGGCCAGGGATTTCTCTCTACCCAGCTTCTCGTAGATAGCACTAATGGAATGATAGGTGAAAGTTTTACCTGAACCAAAAGCAACCCAGATCTTCACATCTTGACACAAAGTCAACAGGCGATGAAATTTCACTACATGTGTGTTAACAGTACGCACCATGCAGTTAGTACATCCATTCTGAAGTGCATCCTGTAAGTGGATTAGCAGCCGGGTGTCTGCTTCCTCGTGATCACATGTCGGCATGCATCTATTAGTACCCCGGAGAATAACCGAGGCACCAGAGGTCACGATAATTTCTTTGTTTTTATCGCATTCAACACTTGATATTTTTTCAGAAATGAAAGCAAAAAGTTCCTGTTTGTTGGTGGGGTCTCGTAAGAAGTCAGGCCAATTGAGTGGCAGCTTGTTCTTTCCCTCAACCTTTCTCCGAACACCATTTCCTCGCTTTTCTCTTGTGAATTCTTTTAGGCTGTTCCAAATGTATTTGTCACACACTATAGAAAATCTTTTGCAGTTTTATAGTTGTTTAATGATGTGTGGAATGTATACCTGATCACTGATCAGCATAATCATCAAACGTTACAATGTTGGTAATTGGGAGGAGATGCACAACAGCGGCTCCATCGAGAAGCTTTACATCAATGGCATCAGGAGGATCGCTTGGAGAATCCTTGTCCAGAATGTTCATAAGATCGGACTCCTTTCCTAGTCGCAGTTTTCCATCGTCAGATAGTGAAGGGGAGAATGGATGGTTCTCATGGCTGAAGAATGTGGTCATGTCGCTCGCCCTATGCTGCATCACTATGTATATGCGAGAGAACAGGGAGACATCGCTCTTTTGTTTTGTCTTAATCTTTTGTGCAGCATTGCTGAACAGAGGAAGAGAATTCTTCTTGATTGGTTCATGAATGGATCGAGTACGATCAGTTATTACTGATTTTCAGAAATTGGCATACTGATCCTGTCCCAGACTCTGCACTGTTCGCACCGTATTCACTACAATTCCGTCCAAAACTACTTTTGTGTCAAGAGCAAGTAACTCATCACTGGCATCCACAAAAGGGTTTCCAAGGTCATTCATGACTTGATATAGACCCAATGACTGTTCCTCAAATGTTTGTTTTCTTTTTTTTATTTGTATTCCTTGACCCCGAAAATATATACTTGCACAACAAGTTTGTGATCTTAAGTGGTTTAGAAGCAGCGATATTGGTAAAATGCTTATATTTAAAGATGGCCGCTGTAAAATTCAAGATGGCCGCCGGAAAAGCTGGTTCCTATAAAAAATTAAAAGGTATGGGCCTAAGTAGCACGTGGTAAAAATTTGGTGCTTTTGTCCGGCGTGTAAACATTCACCTCAAATTTGACGTTAAGCTGCCCCACTAAGTCTTAAAGGGGTATTTAACCGCTAAACTAAAAAAAATATATTTTATTCAGGCTAACTAGTAATGAATTTAGCAATTAACAGAAAAATCATTGGGGCCACCATGACCTCCCCAAAAAATGGTCAAACATGACATTTTTCGAGCCAGGTACCACCGGCAAAAAGCTCCTAAAAGAAATAACATGGGGACGCCGGACGATCGTTATGCCCCGTGTTTTGATCCAAAAAAATATTGGCAATTATTATTGACATACTCTACAGCCATTTCTGTAAATTCTCTATATTTTGTTTTGTAATTTGGGCAAGTAGTTTGGTCAAAATATGCTGATTACCAAGATAGGGTGTGATTGAGGAATGCATATTTTTGTGTGTTTTAGGGTATATTTGGGCACAGTTTCAAGACACGATGTAAAAAATGGGCATTTTTGATTGGTACTATGCTCTAGTATCTATGTGGACCAAAACCGATGCAGGTTAAAGCCAATTTAAGAAATTTCCCAAAACACCAATTTTCGCAAATTTCTGGATCAAAAAATTGAAAAATTCGTGTTCAATCACAGTTACAAGATATAATTTTTTAAACTGTCATTTAAGTGTAGTAGGCTATTGTGCTATAGATCATGTGGTAAAAAATGGTAAATGATACCTACGGAATCCGTGCTAGGATGGAAGGATATTCTATTCATCCTCATTACAGGCCTAGGACTCTTGCCTACAACACTAGCGAGACCGAGGGAAGTGGTCGCTCTCCCGGGCGGGGAGGCGAGATTCGTGTTGAAGGCGGGGGAGCCGCTGAGCCACTGTCGCTTCCACCTGCCAGGAGTGCCTTACGCTGTCAACTTCAATAACGGAGCCGAGTCTAACCACAGCACCGGCCGGCATCTCTACCTCGGGGCCGGACTACGGAGCGGAGAGTGTGGCCTCCTGTTGACCAACATCAGCGAGGCGGACAACGGACCAGTTAGAACTTATAATGCTGCTGCAACAATCAAGGATGATTACAGAGTTATGGCGATCATTGTAGCACGTAAGATATGGATTGGTGCTTTACTTGAGAACCCATTTCTAGAGCCTGGTGTTGACAAAGTAATATCCAATTTAGGCTCAAGAGAGACAAAGGATATTAACTGATCTGTGACATTAAAATTTGTTTACATAGATTACATAGTTTACAAAAAGCTCAACGGCTGCCATGTCACCACTCCACTAGTAAACAATCAAGCATCTCAAATGTCTGTATACAGACAAACCATTTTCGTGGGAAAAAAAAGTAAAAATTTTAAACCCAAAATCATTAAAAAAATTACTTGGCCATTGACTTTTTAGAGTTCTCGTAATGAACCAAATTCAATGGCCAAGTAATTTTTTGTGTGACTTTGAGTTTAAAATTTTGACTTTTTTACCACGAAAATGGTTGGCTTGGCGCTCGTCAACAGGCGAAAATGATATTTCTTCTTTTCAATGCGAAACTAGGGAGATAGAATGGAATACTTGGCTCAACTTCTATATCTCGCAGCATTCACAGCCGAAGACTTTTGAAAAAGAGCTTGGCTGCCTTTTTTTTTACAAATTTTTGTATTGGGGGGGGTGGGGGGGGGGGAGGATATAACACTACAGCCAACATGAACAACAAAGTACGGGGTTGGAAGTGTGCGTTTTTATTCAACTTATATGTCTCGTATTGCTTTAAGTATTTTGTTGTCGTGAAATGTTTTACAGGCGAGTGCCTTTTTATTTCTCTAAGACATGCTGTAATGCTTCAGGTCCCCCCACTGCACCAACTCTGAGCCTAGTGTACACGGGCAACAACGTCACAGCCACCTGTGAGGTGCAGGAGAGTCGTCCTCTTGCCAAGATATCCTGGGTCCTGGGTAACGATCTGCTCCTTAACAATGACAGAGACGACGTGGACACGACTGGCCATCAGGTCGAGTGGGCGTTGCCTTGGATGAAAGGGTCTGTCGTGAAGACGATCACTCACAGACTTCAGTTCGAGGATAACGGCAAGAGCTTCGAGTGCAGAGTCACTCACGTGACCTTGGACAGGCCACTAGTGGTTGCACAGAGGATATCGTTGCCAGGTGAGCTTAGCTCAGCAATAAAACGGATGAAATCGAGCAACATTTTTCATTAAAATTATTTATTTTCTAGTATTAAATTTAAAACTGAAGGTGATTTTTCCATTTTTGCGTTTGAAACAAAATGAGAATTCTTTAATCTTTCAAACGTGTTTAGGTTGAAATTTAACTCCAAAAAGGTCAATGTTTGAGTATAAAAATGCTTGATAAAAATATTGATTCCATTAATCTGGTATAAAGATGTTTCATCATTATACTCCTCAGTAAAACAGATTAAATAACTAAAAGAAAATACGTCACATTAATAAATAAAATACATAAATAAGAAAAGAGAAAACAAGTCCATATAATTGTAAATTTTAGCTGTGTTTGGTTGTTAGCTTATTTAAGATTATGTCAGTCTCGTCCGTAGTGAGCTGTCCTCCCGTTGCATCTAAGACGGTCGACTACAGTTGCACATTCGCTGGAGAAGAAGTGAACTGCAGCCGGCCTCAGAGCGCCGGGGCTCGGGCCGAGTGGAGCTGCAAGCCAGGGTTCGTGGCAGCAGACGACATCATCCACGACTCCATGCACTGTCGGAGCTCAGGGGAGTGGGAGCCAGTGGGTGCCACGTGCTCACCAGGTACCAAGATAGAGACTAGTGAGCGAGGCTACATTATCAAATCAACAGCCAAAAAGAACACAAACCAAATCTTATGGGAAATTAAAACTTTTGGTGGAAGTGCAGAAATCTAAAAAGTCACTTTTTAAAATATGACCTTTACCACTTGACCTGGAAAAGTCACCAAAATAATTTTATCTCCTCGTTGTACAAAAAAACTCGTGCCGATCGGAAGACGTGTTCGCCAGAAAAGTTATATGTGTAGCGCATGAGGCCACTCAAATCGAACTCTTAGAGTACAGTTACCAGAATATGATCAGTGTTCTTATAAATATATTGTAGAATTGTAGAATTAAAGCTAGATACGCCGGCATGTGTCTGTGGTAAAAACTCACATAAAGGGTAAGAGTCAACAATACAACATTAAACCATTTTTGATGTTACATCCTCCGTAGGCCTTATAACTTGTATGATGAGCTGACCAAGTAGGCCTACATATGCGTTGTACTGTAATTGTATAGACAAGAATGTAAAACATCGTTTACAGAGTCCGAGTGCAGTTAGTACATGACGAAATATCTGTTTGCCCCAGACCCCAGATGCCGCCAATAAATTCTGCTATTTAATTTAATCCCCCCCGACTTTCAAAACGTTCCTTCGCACCTGACGCCACGTCTAATTAGGTCTCCATAGGGAACCTAAGTGGGCGTTGTCCGGTTGTCTCTCGTCAGCGTTGAATGGGCGATTAACGTTGCTCCAAAGCAAGTAAGCCGATGCGCGCGGTTTCGGCGGGCCAATGAGCGATCAGTATTTTAGATCGGGGACTGCTGATTGGCTGCAACCATCCGCCGGTGACGTTTACTGCTTACTTGCTTCGGAACAACTTAAATGTTTTGTAAGCGAGAGCGCGTGAAACCGAACTCGGACCGGAATTATATTCATACTGTAAGAAACTACAATCTTTCCTTGTTTGCGTGGATATACATATCTCTGCTCTATCCCAAATATTAATGACATTATATTTGAGTTAAAGTGAACTCTACATTATTTTACACTGTTGCCAAACATTCCAAACTGCTAATAAAAAAGCACGTAAAAACATTTTGTCTGTGGCATCAGCACAAAATTTGGTCTTCGACTTTCTTTGTGGCAACTGTGAGTTCACTGGGTTGTACTTATTTATACATTACCTTATAAAATATCATACATGTTCCAACGAAATCTCGAATGCAAAATATATGTAGCAACCATGGACAGGCGCGTGGACAGCGAGGATGCCACAGCTGCACACAACGTGACTGCGTCTAGTTTAGGTTGCCGCTCAGTCGCAGTACATTTTGCGACAGCGCGCAGAACATGGGTTTATTTAACTCATAATAGTTTGAATTAAGGAAGCGTTATCGAGCTTGATAGGGTGCCATCATCTTCTTCACAAAATTATGCGTCTTGTGATGTTATTTGTTTAGATTACATTTGCGCGAGTTAAAAGATACGGCGAGTTACATTTGAAGTACCATGGCACGCTGAGACCAGAGAGAACCAATTTCCTTCCCGCCTTCAAAACTTAGGTTCCTTATTGTGTTCTCAGACTGTGGGCGCCGCAACAGCAACGATGGCGAACAGCTTGTAGCTAGTGGGGCAGCTGCTCTGATCGGAGAGTTCCCCTGGGTTGTGGCGGTCTACGAGGTTAAAACCAGCGGCTTCTACTACTTGCTCTGCTCCGGTTCACTGATATCAACTCGGTTCGTCATCTCGGGTAAGACAATCAGCAATTACTTCTACAAACATTTATTATTTCACGTCGAGAAGAAATAAGCATTCGGTCTCGATCATCGGTTCAATTTATGTTAACATATTTTGATATTAGGTTTTTAAGCATAAGCCCGCTTTGAGGACATTATTAGTAAATTAAGCTAGAGGTTCTGGGTTCGATCCCTAGTCGGGGCATACTTTTATACAATTGCTATCACTGGCTAATATTTTGAGAGTGTAACCAGGAAAAATAACTATTTACCTTACGCCCTACTTCCCTACGTCGTGTAATCACTTGTTCAAAGAAAATATGACTGCGTTTAACATTTCTTATCAGATTATGTTTTACGTGTCCAAGTAGTACTCAAAGTACAAGATAATATATCGAAAGGTTTTATGAATATTACATAACAACATAACAAAACATAAATAAATAATAACGGCAATGGATAATGATGATGATGACATAACAAACTAGTTTATAACAGCTTAAAATGTCCCTAACTAATAACGGACCATATAATATAATATTGTAACGAACGGGCGTCACTGAGGGTGAAACAGCCTTCGTTAGGGTTCAACTATTTAATTACTTACGTATTTTCGCCTCCACCAGAACTAGGGTTTTAGATGGGGTAGTTCAGCCCATGTAGATCGCTATCGCTTTGCATTGAGAGGTTCGGTTACTTTAACAATAGAGGTCCTAACCTCACTGAATTTTATAGGAGATGACTCACTAAAGGATGAAAACAATGTGCATACATTTTCAAATCAAACTGCTTTTACAATTTATTATTTTATAATACATGAAACACATGATTTAAGATTTATGATCTTATGATTAATTACAAAGAATTAAACAATTCATGATTCTGGTTCGGTACTTCGGTTTATAGATTATAAAACGGATCGTCATTAATAAACAATGTTTCTATTACCTCTGAATAGATTTCCTTGCAAAACATATCGGCTAGTAAGGTTCCTTCCTATGGTATATTTATACGGAGACATGTCACATTATTATCACTGGTAAAAACATCTAACTCCAAAACACTAACACTTTATACAATACAAAATAACATGGTTTGTTCCACTTACCAGAATCTCCTTTTTGGGATTAACTGACTTTACTGCTTACTCTCGTCTTCTAACTCTCTTGGCTTCTGTCTTGACTTAACTCTCTCTTGTCTCTCTCCAGCTCTGGTGACTGAAGGTCCTACAGGCCTATTTATTTACAGCCATTTTTTGTGTGGGCGCACAACTCTAGTTCTGATTGTATCAACTGGGCGCCTCCCAAAATGTGAATTGACCAATTAAATATTTAAGACTACTTGGCTTAACCAGAAGAGGGGTTGTGCTATAGCACCTTACTCTCCTTGGGTACCATGATGGTGGGGTCATCTTACTGTGCCTATTGGTGGTTTGTTTCCCCCCTCTATTTCAAAAGGAGTATGTCACAAGTCCAGACTATGGGCGAAATAATGTGTGGGTGTGTGCTAACCCAATAAATAAATGTATCCGGCCTAGTGAGGCTAGGGACCGGCACGGCCATCCGGCAGCTGCATCCGGAGGTGATAAGGTCACCTCAAAGATTGCGTTATTCAGTAATTATTTCAAGGAAATAATTATAACTAAATCAGAATGGCCACCCACGAGATAAAATGTGTCCGGTGGAGTATGATAATTCTGCAAACTAATTTGATGTGATAATAAAATACAAACCCACACCCACATGTGAAAGGAAGTGTTAATGGTGAACCGACTATTTTAATCATGACTTCCAGGATGTCACTAAGATTACTTATAAATAAATGGGACTCTGTGGTTTCCGATAGATTGTAGGCAACCAAGTTATCACAATTCACAGGAACTCCGTCCTGACTAATTAATGTATAATCTCGTCTAACAGAACAGGAAGCAGGGTTTCCTGTTGATTGCAAGAAATAATAATTGCCAGCCAGCTGCTGCTCCACTAGTTTCTGTGTGATGAAATTATGGTTTTAAAATATTAGAATACTGAAATGAAAAATATAATAAAATGTGTGTGTATACGGGGTATGTAAGGGGTGTGACATGTTACCAAAGTAACCTGTTTGTTACAATATTATTAATATTTCGTAATGCTTTGTAAGTAAACGCGAATATTAAACTATATCACTAAATATAAATGTTGGAAACTGTGATGGTATAACCTAAATAATAATAGGAAGATACGTTATTGAATACGTTTTTTATTGAAGGTACGTCATTACATTCGATTTGGCCTAGACCAACTCGATATAGGCCTATGATTGGTCCACAACAATCGATTATGACCATAAGATCGTCTATTACATCTCCCTTCTTAAAAATTTTAAAAACGTTACATCTTCCTTCTTACAAACTAAAAATATTACAAGAACTTTTACATCTCCCTCTTACAATTTAAAAACTGTTACATCTTCCTTCTTCCAAACTAAAAACTATTACAAGAACTATTACATCTCCTTCTACAATCTAAACTATTACATCTCCTCTTTATCCTAATGGAAACAACAACCTCTGCACATCTGGTATGATGCTGGGGGAACTGTCGGTTTTCACCACGCTGGCTCGACAGGTAAGGCCTTTTGGACAAGTTGTTATCCCTCACTACTTCCTCACCAAGTGTGATGCACTTCCAAAGTTCCTAATTCCTGAATTCTATCGGGTGACACAGGAGGTCTAGTCCCATTTGGATAAGGAATCTGTGATTTCTCTCAGAGACCACATCATCTAGCAATATCTGATATGATCGGGGTCACAGTGCTATCGGCGCTATTCCGAGGACCAGTGGCCGAGGACCAAGGGGACACAATGCTATCGAGCGCTCTACAGAGGAGCAGTGGCGGTGAACCAAAGGACACAATACTATCGAGCGCTGTTTACAGAGGAGCCATGGCGGTGAACCAAGGGGACACAATGCTATCGAGCGTGTACAGGGGAGCCAGTGGCCACAGCCTCAAGTCACCCTAAGTCAGTCAAACAAACTTTAAACATCACACATTAAATAAAATAACGAGACACCAGACACAAACACAAACACCGATAACAAACAAAACATCAACACCCGTTCACTGTTACCACCAAAATATAAAATCTCAGCAATAAAACCTAAAAAAACCAGGAGTTGCAAAAAACAACCTTTTTTAGCAAAGGCAAAAAACCACAAGCCACGGATAAAAAGAAACTCAGATAGACACACCATCACCCACACCATCACCTACACCTTCCACAAAAAAAACTAAAAACACTGCTCAAATACAAAAAAAATATATCTACATCAAAACATTCAAGGCCTTACAAATTCCATCAACAACCTTGAAATCATTCTGGATGGACTAGAAAGTAAAAATGAAGAAATAGACTTCTTATGTCTTTCAAAACTTTGGGGTTTTAACAATGAAAACCTCCAATCAACTCACATTAGCAACTACTCACAAAGAAATTCCTTTGCAGATCAAATTTCCAAAGGGGAGGGGTTGCCATTTACTAAACAACAAATGGCTGGGTTTCTAACAAAAAAGATAGACCTAAGCACCTCAGAAAAAACATTGAACTGACTGGCATAGAAATAGAAAGTAACAACATTTCAAAAAATAACTTGATTATAATAACAGTATATCGTTCACCATTGGGCAATATAAACACCTTCCTAGAAATACTAGAAAAACCCTATCTAAAATTACTAAAAAAGGGGAAGGAAATTTTACTTACTAGGTGATTTTAATATTGACTTCAAAAAGAAAATCATAGGGCCAACAGAGAAAAATTAATAAACTTATGCTGTCATTTAACTTATATTTACAAAAAATGAACCAACAAGGCTTGATCCTCACCTAAATTCATTGTCAAATATTGACAACATTGCCACTAATGCAAAACCCACTACTTTCACATCAAAGGTAACTAACCACTGTCTCTCTGACCATTTTGCCCAACAAATAACTATAAATTGCCCTTCAACATAAAAAACAAAAAAACGACTATCAGAAGGAAATTCAATGAGAGAATATAAGCAATCTAATTAGTCTTTTAGATGAAACAAACTGGACCACTGTTACACTGCAAATAGTCCAGACGAGAAAAATATAATTGTTTTTGAGGAAATTCCTACAGAAATTTGATACGTGCTTTCCTAAAAAATAACTAAAATAAATACAAACTTCATTAAAAAACCCGTGGCTCACGATAGGAAAAAAAACTTCTAGAGCAAACTTGAAGTGTCTATTCTGGATAAATAAATATTTTCACAAACTATCACTAAATGCACTACATTAAATATAAAAAGTTTTACAACAAGTAATAAAAGCAGCAAAGGCCTAGATATCACTAAACAAATTAAAGGTAGCAGAATGAAGAAAAAACTCAAATATATGGCAAATAATAAAAAAGCACACAAATAAATCTAAAACAGCAATGAAAAAAAAAGTTTTCACTAAAAATTAACAACTCTATCGTCCACAAATCAAACACAGATATCCAACTTATTCAACAATGAATTTGCCACGGAGCAAATAAACTCATACAAACAAAAAACCAACTAAATGAGGAAAAGGATTACCTTGCGTACCTACAAACCATGAACATAGACACTAAAAAATCAATGTTTATGCAGCCTACAGACCACATAGAAATCACAAAAATCATCTCAAAGCTTAAATCAAAGAAATCCTCTGGGATTGACGAAATTTCCCTATTTCCCATTAAAAAAAAAATGCAGTAAACATATAGTGACCCCACTTGCACATATATACAACGAAGTATAGCGAAAGGAATTTTCCGAATAAGCTTAAGATAGCAAAAGTTATACCACTCCACAAAAAGGGCAACAAAGATGAATAGGTAATTATCGACCAATTTTACTCCTTCCAGCTTTCTCTAAAATCCTAGAAACATTGATACATAAGAATAACATTGTTTGTTGAAAAAAATAACCTCCTAACAGATAAACAAAAGGGGTTTGGGAAAAAACAGGTAAACCCTAGAACTATTCAAAATTTTATAGAAAATATAATAGAAGGGAAAAATGTAATGATCTTGTACTTGGAGTATTTTGGTGATCTATCAAAAGCCTTTGATTGATAGATCACAAATACTTATAGATAAACTCAAATTCTACGGCATAAGAGGTATAGCTCTAGACATGATTGTGTCATATCTAACAAATCGTGTACAATACGTAGAGCTAACTGCCATGGATGAAGATAACAATGAACAAAAATACTTATCAAAACCAAAAAAAATTACCTGCGGAGTGCCAAAAGGGATCCATACTAGGGCCACTTTTTTTTATTATATTCATTAATGATTTTGCTCACCTTATAAAAAACTCACAGCTCTTTGCGGATGACACAAGCATCACCATCAGAGCTAGCTGTGTAAAATCACTTAAAACACATCGGAAAAAACAGCTGTTTGTGCAAACCAGTGGTTTAGGGGTAAACAATCTGATTCTAAATTATAACAAAACCACATTTGTCATGTTTGGCAACCAGAACATCAAAGGAGGAAAAACCACAACCCTCACTATAAACGCTGGGGAAAACACAAAAATAAAAAAGACTAATCTCGCAGATTTTCTTGCCTAAGGGATTGATGAACATCTAAATTGGAACAAACAATGTGAAAAATTGTCTAAAAAATTAAACTCTACTTATATATGCATTAAGGATTATAAAATCAATTTCAAATATTAAAACAGCTAAAATAGCATATTCCGAAAAAACTTTGAATCTCATCTCAGATATGGAGTAGAATTCTGGGTGGTTCCCCAAATGAAAAAACAATTTTCACATTGCAAAAAAAAGCTCTCAGGATCATTCTGGGTCTAAGACAAAGAAAAGACTCTTTCATAAAACTCACTGTAAGACATTTTAAATAAAACAAAAAGATATTAACATTCTACAGCTTATACATAATGCAAACCATCTTGTACATACACAAACAACCCAATGAACATACCCTCAACAGCGACATCCATTCCACAACACCCGTCAAAATAAACAGATTCACACCATACCTTCAAAACTAAAACCTACAATTAATTCATCATACAAAAACCCCAAAACTTTACAACAAATCGCCACAAGAAATAAAAAATATAAACAATGTAAACTCATTCAAACACAAGCTGAAATAAATTTTTCAAAAAAAAGCATATTACTCATTCAAATACCTAGAAGAAAAAAACATAATAAAAGCCCTTCAAAGATACCTACTGCAATAAAAAAAATTCAATATGTCCAGGTTAAAACCAAGTGCCCTAGTGACAAAGGGGCCTATGGATTTTAAAATATATTTATTTATCTCTAATTCAAAATTTAAGTGTAATATTAATCGTACCTTTTTTTTATTTTTTCATTGTTTTATATTCTTAGTTTATTTATATAGCCTACTATGGTAATCTATTTATTTATTTAACTGTATTTTTTAAACTTTTTTCCAATACCCATTGAAAAATCTCTACAGAGGATTAGATGGGTCAACTACAATGTAACATTTGTATTGGAAATAAAAAACCTACTACTTTCTACTCTACTACTACTTTCACAATGGTCTGTACGACAACTGGGTACCACTTGTTGTCTTTCCCCTTTTTACTTGCACTTGTGAGTCTGTCCTGAGAGGGGAAAGATCATTTGCATGCTTATTGTAATAATGTTTTTGTACTTTGCTTCTGTAGCAAGTGTGATTTAGGTTTTTTGTAAATCAATTGCTTTAGGTTGAAGCAGGAACTTTTAATGGGCAATAGCCATTTAATTTTTTCGAAAATAAAAGCTGAGCGGGCGAACCAAGGGTGCTGCTAAGTGGTGTGTTTACGGTACTCTAACCGACACAGATATGGATCTCTGCCATTGTGTATAGCCTTTTTATACATTTTTTTATTGTTTGTAAAGTTCTTTTCTATCATTCCATTAGATTGTGGATATCTGGGCTTGATGTGTGGTTAGTGAAAACCCATTCTTTTGAAAATTCCCTAAACAAATCACAATCAAAATTTCCTTCCATTATCAGAATAGAAATCTTTAGGGATGCCATGTCTAGCAAGATGGCTTTCAGACAGTTTATTACATTGTGCACTTGTGAATTTTTGGTATAGGGTACAGTTCCACATATTTATAAAGTAGTCAAAACAAGAAGAAACTCATTTCCTTGCAGATGAACAAATCTGCACCCAAACCTTTTTGCCAGGGCCATCTGGTATTTCATGCAGAATGAGTGTTTCCTTCTGATTGGACTTGTGGAAGTGTAGACATGAATCACAATTGGCAACCATGTCATCTATTTGTGTGGACATGTGGGGCCAATAGAGAAGTTCCCTAGCTTTATTTTTTTCATTTATCCATTTCCCCTGTGATTATAGTGTAAACGTTTTAACATTTCACTCCCGAGAGCCTTAGGAACAATAATGCAATCACCTTTGAAAAGCATGCCCTTGAATATGATAGTCATCTCTTATACCCAATATGGTTTGACATGAGCTGGCAGATTTATTTTATTTTCTGGCCAACCCCTTTGTATTATTTGTATGAGATCCTGCATTTCGTTTGCTTTTTTTAGTTTCCTCATGAATGAAAAGCATTCGTTCATTACGATTGGGAAGGTTATCTATTATTAGATTTACTGACAATTTATTTCAGTTTCAGTCAACTGAAAATCACTATCATCATGGCTTGCTCTGAAGTGCGTCAGCCACAAACAACTCCTTTCCTTTTGTAGGTAACATGCAGATCATATTGTTGAAGCCTGATACGCATTCTCTGGAGCCTGTGTGGGCATGATGACAACGATTTTTTAAATATTGACTCTAGTGGCTTATGGTCACTTTCGACCTTGACTGATGTACCCTATATGTACTGGTGAAATCTCTCACACCCATACACTATCGCCTAGACATTCTCTCTCAATCTGTGCATATCCCTTTGTGTTTTTTTGTTAATGATTTGGAGGCATATGCCACAGGTTTTCATCTTGTTTGTAGGACTGCCCCTAACCCTTCTTGTGAACATCGACTGAAAGAGTTACTGCTTTGTTTATGTCATAAAACTGAAAATATGGGTCTACTGCTGATAATTTCCTTTTATTTTCTTAAAAGATCTTTTTTGTTCATGCTGCCATGACCATTCTACCTCATTTTTCATCATTTCCCTAAGTGGGCTGTTATGGAGGACATGTTTGGTATGAACTTTCAACATAGTTGACCATTCCTAGGAATCTTTCAAGGTCCTTTTTGTTGTTTGGGGTTTAAAAGTTCTTTATAGCTATTACCTTATCAGGATCTGGTTTAAGACCATCCTTTGAATGATGTGACCTGTGTATTTCAGTTCAGGGATCCTTATTTTACATTTACCTGTTAAATGTTATGTTTCTTTCCCTGGCTCTTTGTAAGACCTTGTGGAGGCGTTTATCGTGCTCCTCAACGTTTCTCCCGAGACAAGTATATCATCAATGAATATGTCTACACCTTCCCATGTCATCAAAGTTTTGTTTGAATGTTTTTTGAAATACCTCACCTGCACTTTTGATGCCGTAGGGGAGCCTCCTAAATTTATGCCTACCAAAAGGAGTACTAAAGTGCATAGTTTCTGACTTTCTGCAGTTAAGGGGCCTGCCAAAAACCTTGATTTGCATCTTAAGTGCTAAAAACTGTTGCCCCTGTTAAATGGGTCGCTATCTCCTCTACAGTGGGTAGTTGGTAGTGTTCTCTTTTAATGGCTGAATTTAGCTGAACTGGGTCAAGACAATCCTAATTGCACCATTTTTTTTACAATTACTAATGGGTTTACCACTCTGTTGGTTTTATCAACCTTATCTATTATGCCTTGTTTCCTAGCTTAATTAACTCTTTTTTTAATGGGTTCACGAAGTCCAAAAGGAACTTTTCTAGCTGCGTGTATTACTGGCTTTACTGTAGGGTCTATTGTTATGTTGTGTTCTGTATTTAAACAACCTGTAAAATTAAAAACATCTTTGAACTCATTAATAGGTCACTTGGGGAAAGTTTTTTTCTGTTTCTGTTATGTTATCAATTCTTTTTATGAGGCCTAAATCCTGGCATGCTTGTAACCTAATATAGCTGGTGATGTTGCCCCTGAATTTGCTTACTATGTGAAATTCAAGAACTTTAGACACATTGTGCTTGTTAGTACAGTTTTAAAAACATCTGCCCAGGGGGGTGAGACTCGACGCCGAATCCGCGTGGTTTAGTTGATTTCCGTGGGCCCCATTCCGACAATCGGTAGACTCTACGAATCTTTCGATTCCGTCTGCTATTTACGCTGTAGGAAACACTTCCGACGCTTGAAAATTTGGAAACAACAAAATCCTCCATTTTTTATTTCGATAACATAGCATCATATTTTGCTTTAAAAACCGGGATATTCCTTGATTTGTTGGTCCCACTGTACACTAATTTGAAACTTTATAAATTGTTTATTGTTGCACAATATTTTGTTTCATTATTTTTTAGTTAGAAAGTAATAATCAACAATCATACCTCAAAGTTGACGTTGTTTGCGTTCACAAGATTAAAGACAAAACACGGCTGCACAGAAACTCACTGCCTTAAATATGCAGCTTTTCTGGTTTTTTCTACATATAAGCATGGCGGTGTACACTTATAATTTTATAATGAAGCTTACGATTGGCTTAACAATGGTTAAATCCTTGCACAGCCGCAAGTCACGGAATGATTCCGAAATCGGAACGAAACTCGAGTCTACCAAATGTCGGAAATGTTTCTTATGGACGGAATCAGATAATTTAAAACCACGTGGAAGTTTGAGTCCAGTCGAGTCTCACCCCCCAGAATTGGTAGCCTAGTGCCCCCATAGCTTGATAAGCGTGTCTTAGATTCTGAAATCATGCCTCGGTTTCCTTTAATCTTAGAAACTCGTTTTTCTGGGATTACATTTGCCTGAGCACCTGAATGTAGCTTAAAATGAAATATATTTTGTATGGTTTTTTGATACCTGTATGCGTTCATGCCAGTCCCTGATTGTCTTTGGTCTTCTTCACTAGGCCTATGATATTGATTTCACTTGATTATTATCACTACATGCATCACCACTATCACTATAACTTTCACTTTCCTTTATTTAGGTCTATATTGTGAATGTTCGTCTTCTTTTTGTAGCATTGAGATTGAAAATGATTCCCTTTTTGCAGAAATCACATTTTCCATAAGCTGGACATTTCTTGCTGCTGATTTTTCCCGCAATAGGGACAGTGTTTTTTTGTGGGGCGGGCCTCTTGCTCACACCTTGGCTTCTGGTATATTAGGAAACGTATTGTTATTTTCCCGTGCTTCGTCACCGATGGTGTGTAGTAAGATCGCACATTTCGTTTTCTCTTCTTTTTCATTTATTCCCGTCGCGAGCATGTATACCTGGAATTTTTGCTTCCATAACCGCCAGTTGTCCGCTAGGACGCCGTCAAATTTCATTGGTTTCGGTTGTTTTAATCCATTGTGAGTCACTGCTTCTACTTAATGCTTAATATATAATATGCTTGGATTATTGTGACTTTTTTCCGAGTGCGCCATGTGATGGGTATACCGTAAATAATAAAAGGAAGATACGTTATTGAAAACGTGTTTTTTATTAAAGGTATGCCATTACATTACTGACTTGGCCTAGACCAACTCGATATATCGATTGGTCCACAACAATCGATTATGACCATAAGATTGATCTATGACAGAAACGCCACTAACGATGCAACATAAAGATGTGAGAACTTGGTTGATGTCTAATCATCATCATCATTATCCATGCCATTTCCTACTTCTGGCAGGGTCAACTTGGGCTTTGCAATCACATTTTCCACTTCTTTCTATCATCCCACAATTGTGTCTCTGCTACATCCTCCCAGCTCTCTTCTCTAGTATGTAGGTCTCTTGCTATGATCTCCTTCCATCTCTTCCTTGGTCTCCTTCTTCGTCTTCCTTCTTCAATCCTTTTCTCATACATTCACCTGGGCAAGTGGGCATCCTCTCTTCCGTCATTCGTTTCATATGCCAAAACCATCTCAGCCGTGTCCTTCCCATCCTGTCACCTAACTTCTCCACCCCAAGCATCTCTCTGATGTTCGTATTTCTAATTCTATCTCTTCTTGTCTTGCTCACTGTGCTCCTCAGGTATCTCATCTCCGCCCCCTGAATTTGGCTTTCTTCTCTGTCTCCCATAGTCCAGGTTTCTGCCGCATATGTGAGGATCGGTATGAAGTAGGTCTTGTATATAGTGTCATCTTGCACTGTATGGGTATTTCTCTATCGCACACTAGGCCTTTTACGCACTGGTAGAAGTTATTGGCCTTTTGTATTCTGTTGGTAATTTCCTTTTTCATCTTCCCGCTTGCCATTATTTCACTTCCCAGGTATCCAAAACTCTCTACCACTTCCAGGGTTTCTTCTCCAATCTTCATCTCTGCATGATATTTCCTTACGTCTCCTTCTCCTGGCATAGTAACAACCTTGCTCTTGCTTACGCTTATCTTCATGCCGGCCTTTCAATGTGCCTCTTCCAGAGGTCTGTGTATCTCTGAAGTACCTCCTCATACTCTGACCACGCCACGGAATCATCGGCAAACAGCATAACCTCTACCTCCTACGTTTCCTCCATCTTTACCTTGCTGTGTATGTCATCCATCACTATATAATTAGCAGTGGTGACAGCACACTTACCTGCCTCAGCCCTTTTGTTATTTGGAACCACCCTGACATCCCAAAGTGTTTTTACACAGCTTTCACATACTATGTACATACTTTTAACCCTGTCTATCAGTCCTTTGTCAACTCCTTTTCTTTCCAAGCTTTCCCACGCTACATTCCTTGGCACACTATCATACGCCTTGGCGATGTCTAGGAAAACCATACTCATTTTCCTACCCATCTCCCAACTTTTCTCCATAGCTTGTCAAAGTACATATATATTATATATATTATATCGGGTCCATAGTCGATCTTCACCATCTAAACCCATATTTTTCTTCATTCAGTACATGGTCCACCTCTACTCTCATCCTTCTGTCTATTATCCTTTCACAAATCTTTAATGTATAATAATGGGAAATATGTCTACCATCAATTTGACGAGAGCATTAAAGTAAAGCATCACCAAAAAAGTCACTAAGATTTCTTACAACAAACCATTCAGCAGTAAAATTTTGAAGTGGAAACTTTGAATGCTTGTTTTAAACAGTCGCGCATTGAAATCAAATCATGAGATATTTTGTAAAAAATACTTTTTTAATTTTGATGCAACTAGTAGTTCAGTCAAAAGGGAAAATTTCTTATTTGGTTTAGCAATGATTGCATTCATACCCGGGTTCTATTTAACAGCCGCCCACTGCTTCTGGAACAACCAGAACAACACAAAGAAGATTGCTTCCTACCACATAGCAGCTGGGAAGCTCAGGCGGGACTGGGATGAAGAGCAGAACGAGACCAGGGTCCAGAGAAGGGAGGTGGCGACCATCACGGTCCACCCACACTACCACGGCAGAGACACAAGGCTGCAGAACGACATCGCTCTCCTGAAGCTGAAGGTCGAGCTACAGGTCACAGCGCACGTGAATCTAGTTTGCGTAGACTGGAACAACAGGTGGCAGGACTCTCAACTGCAACCAGGGAACAACGGCACTGTGAGTGATAGCTTCACCGCATTCAACTTATAGATAATATCGGCAGTTCACACAAGGTCAACAAAATTATGAATGAATTGAATTTAAATAGGAATTAGTCATAGAGTCTGGCTGGTTGATTTTATCTTCTTGGTCAGTCATTAATGAGGCGAAACTTCAGACAATTCTCTCATTAAAATGGTTTTACAATATCTGTCTCAAAAAGCATTTTATTTGCGATTATTGTTTAACCATACATCATTCCTTACTTTCTATAATTGGTTACTTTGACAACTATTTCGTTACTTCCGTTAATTTTGCATTTGCACAATGTGCTCTGCAAATTCTCTGTCAATACTCTAGTCATGGTAGGTTCTTTTAGAGTGGCTTACTCACGTATTACTATGTTGACCGGCGTTGTATTGAGTATAGCTTTCAGTTAACTGGACCCTGAACTGTAGTCGTGACCTTGAGCAAGATGAGTATCACGTACCACCACACTTGTGACGTAATACGACCCGTGTTGCAGGTGGCTGGCTGGGGCTTCACGGAGAACGGTACTACCTTGAGCGACCACCTTAGAAGGGTAGAGGTGCCCTACGTGGAGCACCAGGCATGCTTCGACGCCCTGAAGCCCGAGGTCAGATCCGTGTTCACCGGCGACAAGTTCTGCGCGGGGTTCGTCGGCCGAGACATCGGAGTCTGTCGGGGGGACTCGGGAGGCGGACTCGTTTATCTCCGGGAGGCAACTGACAAGTACTACATCAGGGGGATTGTCAGCAACAACTTCCGACCGTTCGCTAGTGACGCTGTCTGCTTCTTCCGAGTTTTACATCGCCTTCACGCGCGTGTCCGACTTCCTCGTGTGGATCAAGAGAAGTGCAATTTAAGGATAATAAGGTGAAGACCTGACGTCTTGGAGCTGTCCATGGAATAGATAGATAGATAGATAGACAATCGTCTTTATTTTCCAGGCGGGATTAAGGCCAGCTAAACCTTTTCTTCCATCCAACCTTTTATATAAATACATTTTCTGATTTCTAATTTGATGAGGGATGAGATAAGACATAAGTAGCAGGACATAAGAAAAAAGCAGCTGTCACTTACCAAAGATATATAATTAACGGTTGTTTGCTTCATTCGGTATTTGAAAGCCATTTTCAAACTCGGCTTCATGAGTGGTGATTTCTGTTGTTTATCGCCTTGGTTTATAATAAAACATAATGTGATTTATATTTGTGTATTTAATTATCATTTGACATTGTTACGAAACCCACACGCGCATGGAATCACAGGATTAGAGGGGGCTCTAGTCCTGTGTCAGAAGGTGTGCTTGATGACATATCAATTTTTTATACACCATTTTGAAATTTTTGCCAATGTGACAGACAAGTCAAATGGTAAGTTTTCGGAGCACATTACTTCTTTCTTCATTCAAAAGTCTGCAATATTTTGAACAAACAATATTGATTGATTGATTGATCTTTTATTTTTCCATATTGTTTGTATACATGGTTGTTACATTTTGATATTTGTATGCTCCAATAAGAGTAATACTTGACGCAGAGCATACTTTTTCTCATTGTGAATACATACTAAGGTTAATTGACATACTTAGGAACTAATTACCGTATCTCTTAGCAATAAAATAAAATAAAATTGGCACATAATATTAGGGCGTACGAATAGATAATGCATGCATTAGGAATAAATAGTGTACTGTCCATCCAAAAATGTAAATGCATGGGCAGTACAAATATTTTGTAGCGGGTATACATTAGCCATTTCTGTCTATGCAAAAATAGACGAGCGTGCCTTGAATTAACATAACTAATCTTAAAAAAAAAACTAATAATTAATAACTAAGTTAACAGTTGATCATTGATAAATATTAAACTAAAATAACAGTGAAATCATGGTTATAAACTTATTAAAAACATCTTTATGGGTCTATTACCAAACATCCGAAACAATAGTTCTTATCATATAATGTACAATTATTGTACATTATACCTATTATATACATACCTATTATAGGTAGGTAAAAGCATGAAGATTATAGTGAAAAAAGGTTTAGGCTTTAAGATATCATGCTTAGGAACATTAGATAAATACATGTCTACTTCCTTATACTAAAAATGATGCTACAAATTAAAATTAAATTTAAATATTCCTCTAACTTATCTGGTTCAGTGTTTTGATGGCTTTTGAAACAGCATTTCTGTTTCAGCAGTTAACGAGGATTATAGTCCACGTGTTATTATGTTGACTTTTGTGAATGATTTACAGTTTATAACATTGGTTATGTAGCTTATTGACTTGGTAAGGAGCCATTTCTTTGAGTGGAGGTTGAATATGTCCTTTGACTTTATATTTCGGGTTTTAATTGGTAAGATGTTGTATAGTTTTGGTCCTAGAAATGTGGCATGTCTTTGTTGAATTCCTTTATTTACCCTATGATTAAATATTTCTTTATTACTTCTCGAGCGAGTGACTAGCTTATAGTTTTGTGTGGGGTCTGGGGGTATAGATATCTTATTTGTATGCATACTGCGAAGCAGAGAGAGTACATACAATTTTCGAATTTCTAGGATTCTAGTATTTACGTATAAGTTATCGGTGGGGTGATACCGATCTAATTTTAGAATAATTTTTAGAACAGTGTTTTGAAGAGACATTAATTGTTGTATGTGTGTGTCATATGTACCTCCCCATCCGATAATTCCATACTGGAGGATGGATTGTATTAAAGCAAAGTAAACAACTTTCAGTTTTCGAATGTCAGAATGTTCCTGAGACTGTACAGGCTCGTCATGGTGTAACGGACCTTCTTAATAATTAATTGTATGTGTTCATTCCACCTGAGATGCTGGTCGATTTGAATTCCTAGATACCTAGTTGAAGTTGCCTTTGCTAGTTATGGCAGTCGCATTGTTGATTGTTGATTTTACAGTCACTATCGTGGAGTTTCAGTATAAGTCTATCAGGTTCAGGGGTGGCTCGAGGTGAGAAAGTTATGTATGTAGTCTTTTCTTTATTGAGAGTTAGTAGATTGTTATTAAGCCATTGGAGAACTTTGCGTAGCCCTTGCTCTGCCAGCAAGTGGACATTGAGCCAAGAGTTGGAGAGAACAGAAGGACTGTGTCATCGGCAACATAGCAACAATGCAGTTTGTAGTTCTGCTGCTGCGTTCGCTCCCGTATTGCCACACGTACGCGCGATGTGTCGGAGCTCAGAGACGAATTGAGTCACCGATGACCTGTGTGTTGTTGCCGAGAGGCCAACCTGAGTCGCTGCGTCAGAGTCGAATCACTTTGTTTGTACCGTTGCACGAGAATATTTTTACATTCATCAGACGTTTTCTCGACTGGTCGTTGTGGGAAGCATGCAATTTTTAACTCGTCGTTTGCCTTGGCCTCCAATATAGTAATAAAATCGTAGATTTTATCAACATCGTCCACCTGATTTATGTGAAAATACTCTTCCACACGATCGAAATACGCTTCAATATCTTCACTAGTTTCATCAAAAATGTCTGGTCTTCCTCTACGCGCCATTTTTGGGTTGTTGATGTGAATAACCAAGATAAATCGACCTGTTGCTGATAATTAACACGGTCCACAGGCGCTTGTTTAAACAACCAATTTAATTGGAACCAGTCATTTGTAAAACACAGGTACCTCGAAGTGTTCAGGCAACGGAATAATACGTTTAAATAATAATTTTCATTATTATTGTCCCTCATTCAAGGATTTGCGCACATACCTTAAATTTCCATGTTAACCTCTTCATGCATGATTATTTCAATTTTGATAAATTAATTATTTTAGTTCTCAGGGGAAAAAATAAAAAATACTAAAATTATACAAAAAAAATTCAAAATTAACCAAATTTGCACCTCCTACGAACCTTCATAGCCACGAGTTCTACGACTGCGCCAGATGTTGTAGCTTTACACAATATGCCACTACAGGGACACAGGGAACAAGGTCGTAGAATAACAAGTCTGATTGCACGTCCACATACTCGTGTATTTCAAGACAAACCGAATGATAGTGAGGTCGAGGTTTTCCTCCAAACCTCGGAGGAGTCAGGACTACATTGTCCAAATCATACCAGAATCGAACCTTATAGCCACTTCACTCAGAGTCAAGCGCTCTACCACTGAGCAATTGAGACAATCGATCGATTATATTTTGTTGGTGTTGGAAGAGAAAGGTATATACATATCACTAGGCTGAAAAATTAACACCTCTAGCCGCAGCCTACAGACTCTACAGTAGCAGATAACAGTAGGAACATGCTTTATTGCCTACAGTGGGTAGTTGATGTATTATCTTCAGTCTACGGAGGTCTAGACGTAAAGAAATGTACGCGTACTCGAGGTGCCCGCGGAGAGAGGTGTGTGGTAATAACTAGTCTTTTTCTGGGTGCGTTTAGTAGAATAGTGTAGTATGGTGTCTAGAATGTAAACATTTTTATGGTTGTAGGAGCCTGGAGTATGAGAATCATTATTGTAGGGGTTTTAAAATACAACAGCGGTGTAGGCGAGTACTGTAAGAGGGGCAGGATAGAATACAACGATTGCAGTTAGGGGTAGTCTGGTATACGACAAGTCTGGGGATGTTGGAAAATGGAACCATGTAGGATAGGAATCCTCGAGCGGACGGCACCCTCGGGCGATTACTCGCCCTGGGTGGACTTAACACCTAGGGTGTTATTTTCCTACACTCTCGGATGTTCTAACTAAGGGCGTAGGGAAGAACCACGGTCTTGGGAAAGGTCAGGGGTGTCAGACAGCAATGAATTCCCAGAAAAACCGACAACTGATATTTCCGCTACTTAAGCATCTAGTTATTGTCGCTAATCATACGATATTTACTGCTTTCGATTTAAGCAACAGGAAGCATTTGTTTGATACATTTCCGCTTTTATGGTTTTTAGTTGCTTTAGTTATTTATTATAGAACATCAATTATAAATCCTAAACATCAATTACAAATCCTAAACATCAATTATAATCCTAAACATCAATTACAAATCCTAAACATCAATTACAAATCCTAAACATCAATTATAAATCCTAAACATCAATTACAAATCCTAAACATCAATTACAAATCCTAAACATCAATTACAAATCCTAAACATCAATTATCACAAAGTCTAAACGTCCATAGTTTTAGAAATACACTTTACTCCATTTCTCTAAGATGCACTTATTGAAATCCTCCAAAATGTGGGTAGTATACCCTATACACGAACTTCGAACGTCCTAAGTGGCGCAACACCTTAATATTCTTAATCCTTCACACCAAGAGTCCTTAAACATAAGAATTCTTAAAACTAGCACCATAAAATGATCAAGTTGCCGGGATAAGCGTGGTCTGTCTCGTTAGCTTGAAATCCCAGTATGTGGTTTGTTTCCAAAGGTCAGAACGTGTAAAAAACCTGTTAAAATCCAAATTCTCTTATAAGACCTTAAGGCCGAAGATGGCAAGAATGAATAATGGGGTTATTCAAGAGCTGTTTTTAAGGCTTAGAAATAGGACAATAGAGAACTCACCAAGGAAGTGTTGCGAAGAGCTGTATCTTTTACTTAACCCTAGTAAGCACTTGATTACATAAATCTAGCTTTCTCGCCCTTGCAAAACAGGGCGAGACCTATTTCTAGCAAACTGGCTCGGCTCCGATTTATGAGAACGGCTCGAAGCCTGGTGTCCTGGAACGCCTGCGGACGAGAGACGGCTCATCTCCGGTCTTTTAGCCAGGCAACATAGTTGCCAGTTTCTTTAAACTACCTCGGACAATTGCCCTTTATAGTATATATGATATGTTAAAGTAAAATGACGATTTTTTAAGCTTGGTTTTGTGATTCGAGAGAATCAAGGCCTGAGTTAAGAGACGGCTCATGCCCCTGGGCAGCGTCTTATATACTCGCCGCCATCTTAAGCGCTGCCTCGCCCTTTTCTAATTGGTTCGTTGCCCCACCTTTTCTGATTGGTTAGTCGCCTTACCTTTTTTCTGGCTGGTTCGCCCTGGTCGTCCCTCCAGGACAATTCCCGGAGGAAAAGCCACTGCGTCCACTCAGTAGGTGTAAACAGGCCCAAAACGCCCATAGGGGCGGTGGCTGGGGCTCGTGGGT
This sequence comes from Sweltsa coloradensis, assembly GCA_024449915.1. Classification (NCBI taxonomy): domain Eukaryota; kingdom Metazoa; phylum Arthropoda; class Insecta; order Plecoptera; family Chloroperlidae; genus Sweltsa; species Sweltsa coloradensis. The sequence goes on from JAMZAV010001724.1 coordinate 107,954, forward strand.
GTAGGACTGTTCCTTTGACCATGCTCAGAGAGTCAGTTCTGGGCCTGTTTCGGAGCGAGGGGGTACGGGCGGGAGAGTTTGGGGAGACGGGAAGTTTGGGGAAGGTGTGTCCTTTTGTAGGAGGGCAACGGGGGTGGGGAGTGTGTGATGCAGATCTTGTCACGGAATTGATAAGGTCCCTGCACTGATCTCTGAGGCCCCCCCTAACTATGACCTTTCACCTTTCACCTTTAGGCAGGCAGAGTGTGAGGATGGTGGGGTATCTGCAATGCAGATGTTACCAAAGTATTGATTAGGCACAAGGCAAGGAGGTGAGGTGGGTATCCGCAATGCACACTTAGGACCCTGTCCTGACCTCGAACCTTTCTAAGAGAGTGATACAGCTTTCCGTTCTTATCCGTCCCATAACAATGCTCCGCCCGTTAGAAAAAGTCGATCATTATTTGGTTGACCTTTTGTGGACGCTTTTCCCCTTAAGGACAATGTCTTACAGAGTGTGTACATGAGAAAGTTTCAATACTACATTCCAGTTATACATCTTTCAACCATATTTATATAGTGTTTTTTTGTGCATTTATGTCTTCTCATTAAGCTGCTGTGGGCCAGTGTCATATATATTCATTACACAAGATGATAGCATTTTTAGCCACAAGAAGCATAGGCAAAGAAAGGAAATATGGTAAGCTTTTCACAGTATGGTATGTCTTTGCTATGCAGACTTACCCGAGCATTTAGGGTATGTTACCATAGGTAGCTCAGATGCGTTAGTCGGGCTCTGCAAGCTTAGGATACGATACTTAGAATACCTCGTTATGGCTGTTTGCTTGAAAAGTGATGAGATATATTTTCTGACGAAACCCCCCTTTTTCTTCCCCTTTCTTTTTTCTTTAAATGAATCACTATCCCCCTCGCACTTCACATACCGGTGGTACATACGACACTCTTGGAACCGCACTTATGGCTACTACTCTTCTCTTGAACCTCTTCTTGACGTCTTGCGTTTCTTGATTGATGAGCGAGTTAGTGCCTCCCCCCAAGTCTCGTTCTGCTGGCGTTGCCTCCCCTGCTCACTACCCTGCGCACGATCCTGCTCTTCCCTGGCGATGCTCTGTAGACCTAGGTTATATGTCCCATTGCTTGGGAGGAATGGGTACAGTTCTGGTTTTTATTCTTGACGCTGGAAGGAACCTATGTCTTATTGATATTCTTCTGCATAGGCAGGAGTGGGGTTGACCAGGACCGTGGTTAGTCGGGAACAGACTTACCTTCCCCCCCAAGATACTTTCTCCTTGTTAAGGGGAGGAGGTGGGTAGGATGGTCTGAGCCACCGGCCGAGAAGTTTGATTGCTGGTTGTGCGGTGGTTTGTCTTTCCGTCGATGTTATCTCGGCTAGGAGATACATCGGCTGCGACCTCCGGCAGGACCTGATGTTTGGGCAGGTGTGGCAGTGGCCGGGTCGATCTCGCAACGCAGGACTGGTGGGGTAGACCCGACTGGCCATGACAGCGGTCTTGACCCTGGGGTGGCGGTTCCTGAGTGCAGCACCATCTACCGGCAGCGACACCTCGGGGGCAGCTTTTCTTAAAAAGACAAAAAGACAACGGACAGAACTTCGTTCTAGCAATACGACTCGTATTCCCCTCGTGTATCTTGTAAGCTTGAGGGTTGCCTTTCGGCCTATATTTCTTTTCAAATAATGTTGGCTACATGCCTATAGTATTTTCCAACAAACCTTTAAATAGGATAAGTTGTGGCTTATCCATTGTTGCCTTTCCTCCTAAATTTCAAATTTGTATACTAGGAAAACGCTTAAGTCCCGCCGCGTTGAAGGATGAGCTTAATTTTTTAAAAAAGAAAAAAGCAAAAAATGGTGATTTTTTTAATAGATAATTTTTCGATTACGCTCAAATTTCACACGAATATATAATAAATTAATAAAGGTTCTGTGAAAAAATCATTACAATCGGATAAAGCATGTAGGGGTAGGTGTTATAAGTCGAAGAATTTTTTTAAAGATAAAAAAAATCGTAAAATTGCGATTTTCATGAGAAATATTTTTTTGATCGATTTTTCCCCCGTGCAGTTCTTCGTTCAGAGATTTCATAGACCTCCATAAAATTTCATCGCAATTGGAGTATTGGTTTAGCCGGAATCGTGTTCACAGACACACAAAAATACAACAAAAAAACATTACGGATTTTTTTTCTCCAGTGAAGTAGAATGGAATCTTTGCTTCGCTCGCTACGCTCATCCAAAAACTTATTAGATATCTGGCGAAGGATGTTATTTCATTAAAATGCCTTCTTCTTTTCTATCCTTCGAGAGAAAATCTCAATATGGTAAACCTTTGTCGTTTAAGTAACCAAAGACAAAACTCCCTGCGTTTATTGCTAAGAAGTTGACTTGAAAGAGACTTCTCTACAGAAAATTATTTATTAACTAATTATTTTATCCGGCTCTCGTTTTCTCTTCCCCCTTCCATTTATTATTATATTTTTTTCTCTTTCCGTGTGGTTTTAATATAAACCTTCCCTTTCCAGACTAATTTTCAAGTACAATTATTGTGCTATTGTCCGTTATACCTAGATCGGTGGTTAGACGAGGGTTTGATAATCTTTGCAAGTTTAATTCCGTCAAATATGAATTAAATTCTCTGAATATCACACCGTCGATCATATCTTTATGGTTGTATTTTATTTCGACTTTTGTCTTTGGATCTTGCAATATAATCAATCAGTGTAACTAAGTGCGTTTGGTTTTCTTACCATGTGGATTCTAAAATCTCCTAAGTTATTTTAACCTTGCTCTATTAAAGGGTTTCTACATAATTTAGAAAGGATTGACTTATTATTAATGTAATTATTTTTACACTAAGAGTTTCAGAAAATTTTCTATTAAGCAATAGTGACGTTTTGTCATTTCTTAGCGTTCTAGAGTATTTAAAAGAAATTGTGGTCTCTCCGACAGTTCCCAAAGGTATGTGTAGCCTGTTGGCTAAAATCGATTTCTGGATGATGGACAAGCCAACCGGCACCTGTGGTCGATCGAGTAAGCCGATCATCCAGTCGGTCGATCACCGCACCCCCCTTAAGTTTTCAAGGCTTTATCTGTTCCCCCATTTCATTTTTATTTTTGAATTTAGTGAGGCGACTCTGTGGCATATCTTTGACTATATATATTTTTTCCTTCTTGTTTAATTCAATTTTTTGCGTTTTGAGTTTGGTAACCGTCGGGTCTATCTTCTACAAGCTGTGCATCCAAGTCATATATGTATAGATCATTAGACCATAATCTGAAGCACTTTATTTCCTTCTTTTTTAAATCTTGCGTACAACATTGAGCCTAAGTTTTCTTTACAACATACTACAAGAAACACCCAAGTGGAAGGTGTCGCGTTGTTGTGGTGTTAGTTCCAACGCGACACGTTCTGAGGGTTCGAGGGAAACCTTATTGATGAGGTAGCGAGCAAAGCGAAGATTCCATTTCACTACACTGGAAAAAAAACCGTAATGTTTTTTTCTTTCTTTTCTTTCTTTCTTTCTTTCTTTCTTTCTTTCGTATTTTTGTGTGTTTGTTAACACGATTCCGGCTAAACCAATACTCCAAATTTCCATGAAATTTATGGAGGCCTTCGAAATCTCTGAACTTAGAACTGCCACGTTTTTGAGCGCAATCGAAAAATTATTTCTTATGAAAAAACGCAATTTTACGATTTTTTTTATTTAAAAAAAAATTCTTCGACTTATAACCACCTACATGCTTATTTAAAGCATGTATGTATGGTATGGGGAGGTAAACAACCAGCCCCAGTTTTGTAATGACAGATGAAACACCTCTAAAAGCTCAATAACAGATGATTTCTTGCTAGAAAATAATAAACCTCCCTTAGTTTATGTAATATATTATAGTCAGGTTCACTATGTATTTTTGTGGGATTTTTTTGAAGATTAGCAAAGTGGCATATTTTTGGAAAGCTTGAAACGTCAGGAATTCAAAAATCCATGTTTACATTTGCTCAGATGTTTGTATGGCCGCCATTTTGGATAATCAAAATGGCTGCCCAAAAATATGAATTTAACTATATCTCGGTTTCCAAGTGACATAGAAAGTTCATATTATACGCTCTTACTATGTTTTAACACCAAGAATATTAAAATCAACGTTAAAATATGAAAATATGCAGCCACGGCCGCCATTTTGGATTTAAACACTGGCTGACCCTAAAATACGAATTTCACTATAATTAAGCTTCCAATTGACATAGAGAGTTCATGTTAGTTGTTCCTTCTATGTATATACACCAGGAATATATTAATAAGTGTTTACATTTGCATAGATACCCCTACGGTCGATTTTTTGGACTTTAAAAATGGCCGACCAGAAATAAAACTTGCTTGATATCTCGACATGTAATTGTCTAAGAACGTTGGTGAAAAAGGCTCTTCATTTGAGTTAATATCATAAATAACCATTAATCCCTGCTAAAAATTGCTTACATGCCCATATCGCCGCCATTTTGGATTTTAAAATGGCCACCGTCAAACGAGAATTTCATGATATCTCGGCTTCCAAGTGACATAGAAGGTTAATGTAAAATACTTCTTCCATGTTAAAACATCAGGGAGATGAAATTTATATTTAAATTGGCATGACAAGCCAATTTGTGTTGCTATGGCCGCCATTTTGTATTTTAAAATGTCGTCCGATACGTTAGAATAATGTTAATTTCGGTTTTCATTTCAAGTTTATTTAACATGCGCGTTTTTACATAAGAATAAATAAATTTATCTTTCATTTGCACAAATCATTTATTCAGTTGCAACATGATGTGATATAGAGAAATTGGATCGTTTACAAAGCGCAGAGAGTGGTCCAATTACCGACTTACAGCAACGTCTGGACATTTGCTGTTGAAGGGGACATGTTGTACAAGTTCATCACAAATGCATGTGTACCACAAGAGTATGTTCAGAATATCTTGAATGCTGATGAATCTGGACAGAAACTTTATGAAAGCTACGTCACTGAACGCATCAATGGAGATGTCAGCCTGTGGGCACCAGTCAAAAAACAGAAAAAGATATATATGTCAGGAAGCAAACAACAATTAATAAAACTATGTAACCAGATAGTTGACTTGTGACTGCGATAGACCAAAAATCTATATGCCATCTGATTATGGTTTTGAGCTGATCAAACAGAGATATTGACCAAAAGAATGCTGTTGGTAACTTTGAGTTTACATTAACTCCGAGAGCACTTTGCACCAGCCATGTAATGACAAATCTAAGCTGATAAACAATCTTCAGAAGTTGTCAAATACAGACGAAAGCAATGGGTAGACAGAAATTCCAGCAACCAGTGTGCAACGACCCTTTTCATCAACAAATCCGAGAATCGCCGTTGTTGACGGAATGGTTCTTCCCCAGAAAATGACATGAAAAGCAGGTACATTACAAACAGTAAGAGATCTTACACAAAGTTTCAACGACAGGCTTGCTAGTTTGATAGCAGGAGTCAGTGAAATTTTTCTGGTCTTTGATACATACAAACCCGATTCACTTAAAGGGGTATTTAACCGCTAGACTCAAAAAATATATTTCATTCAGGCTAATTAGTAATGAATTTAGCAATTAACAGAAAAATTATTGGGGCCACCATGACCTCCCAAAAAATTGTCAAACATGATATTTTTAGAGCTAGGTCCCATCGGCAATAATCTCCGATAAGAAATAACAAGGGACGATCTTTATGTACCCCATTACCTTGGAGGATTTTGATCAAAAAAAATATTGGCCATTATTCGCGTACTCTACAGTCTTTTCTGTAAATTCTCTATATTTTGTTTTGTAATTTGGGCAAGTAATTCGGTCAAAATATGCTGATTACCAAGATAGGGTGTGATTTTAGAATGCATATTTTTGCGTGTTTGAGGGTATATTTGGGCACAGTTTCAAGACACGATGTTATAAAGGGGCATTTAAGATTGGTGTACTATGCTCTAGTATCTATGTGGACCAAAAAAGAAGCAGGTTAAAGCCGATTTAAGAAATTTCCCAAAACACCAATTTTCGCAAATTTCTGGATCAAAAAATTTAAAAAATCGTGTTAAATCACAGTTTAAAGATATGATTTTTTTAAACGGTCATTTAAGTGTAGTATTGTGCTATAGATCATGTGGTAAAAAATAATTTTTGGGGTTTTTAGTCCCTTTAAAGAAACAACTAGAGTAAAACGTCGAAAAGGAAAAGCTCCAGTACAATACTAAATTGCAGATGGGACTAACAACAATGGCATACCGCTTACAAGGTTTCAATCACATGAGAAAACAAAATCAGCCTGAACTGACTTACCTTGCTAAAGCAATCCAAGACTTCAAGAAAAACTCACCTGAGGTAGTATTAGGGGCCTACATCAGCATCAGTTCACACTAGAAGTAACAGAAACCAATGTTTTGAAGACAACAATCACGAAGAAGCAGACAACTCATGATTTGCCTGGCAACAGTAGCATCACAACAGTTAACTTATTATTCACTCCTGATAGATACTTTGGTTCTGGCTCTCACTAACTATGACAAGCTGTGCAAAAGAACGTCACTCTCGATGGTATCCGGTACGGTGGACATAGAACCAATCTGGAGAGCTTTAGGCACGGAAAAAGCGCAAGCTTTATACCTATATACCAAGTTCTCGGGAATAGGTGAAACCAAATCGGTTTCAACTGTACTTGAACACTGATGAAACCGTCCATGGAAGGTGATCTTAAGCAGGAGGTGAAAGACGAACTGGAAAAGTTTGTTTGCTCAATGTACTGTCCGAAGGGTCTCTACGTCAGAAGCATACCTGATCTAAGATGGCATCTGTTTTGCAAACAACTCGCAGAAAGCAACAAGTTACCACCTTCACTTGGTGCACTTGAAGAACAAATCAAGAGCGTTCCGATACAAAGCCGGGTATGGTGGCATGCAGCAACAGTTTCTTGACCCCTTAAAATTCGGTTACATTAAGGATACAGGTGGACATGCTGCCAGTTACTACAAAGGTTCTTCCGCACCACAGGCTAACATCGAGTTGGTCAGATGTTAATGCAAAACCAACTGCTCTCTCCATGCAAAGATGTTCATATAGAGAAAGAATAACTAACCATGCACAGAACTTTGCAATTGTGAGACACCAATTGCGAAAATGACGAGGACTGCAGCATTGTAATTGCTGACAGTGATATTGATGAAGGATGAGGTCTAGTGTAATGAAGATAAAGAAGATAATGTGTTCTCAATGCAAATATTTTCATAATTTCACATATATAATTAATAGCTTTTCACTTCTGAAAAGTATGCCTGTAAAAAATATTGCGATCAATACCTTACAAGGCATTCTCCTTACTTTTGTGCTACAAATAAATGCAACATTTGTCAGCGTTTTAGTATTTTATATTATTTACCCAATCAATTGTAAATTCCAGTAGTCTGCCAAAATGAAATCATCACATTAAATGAACTGTGGAAATGTAAACTTCAAAATTTATTTTCTTGATGTTGAAACAAATGCTTGTTCTATAAAATTTCGATGATAAAGGGCGTCCACTTTGAAATTCAAAAGTGGCAGCTTAGAGTTATCAATTTATATGCAGGCATAGTTTAATACATTCCAGATTTTTAAACATACTAAGAGAGGTTCAAGTTATTCTTATGTATCGGACGACATTTTAAAATACAAAATGGCGGCCATAGCAACACAAATTGGCTTGTCATGCAATTTAAATATAAATTCATCTCCCTGATGTTTTAACATGGAAGAAGTATTTTACATTAACCTTCTATGTCACTTGGAAGCCGAGATATCATGAAATTCTCGTTTGACGGTGGCCATTTTAAAATCCAAAATGGCGGCGATATGGGCATGTAAGCAATTTTTAGCAGGGATTAATGGTTATTTATGATATTAACTCAAATGAAGAGCCTTTTTCTCCAACGTTCTTAGACAATTACATGTCGAGATATCAAGCAAGTTTTATTTCTGGTCGGCCATTTTTTAAGTCCAAAAAATCGACCGTAGGGGCATCTATGCAAATGTAAACACTTATTTATATATACACAGAAGGAACAACTAACATGAACTCTATGTCAATTGGAAGCTTAATTATAGTGAAATTCGTATTTTAGGGTCAGCCAGTGTTTAAATCCAAAATGGCGGCCGTGGCTGCATATTTTCATATTTTAACGTTGATTTTAATATTTTTGGTGTTAAAACATAGTAAGAGCATTTCATATGAACTTCCTATGTCGCTTGGAAGCCGAGATATAGTTAAATTAATATTTTCGGGCGGCCATTTTGATTATCCAAAATAATGGCCATATAAACATCTGAGCAAATGTAAACATGGATTTTTGAATTCCTGACGTTTCCAGCTGTTCAAAAATATGGCACTTTGCTAATCTCCAAAAAACTCCTACGAAAGTCTTTTTTACGACATAGTGAACCTGACTATTATGTGGGGTTGTTAAAAACTACCAAACTGTACTTGTTTTGTTTACTCATTGCAGATACACCTGCGTTTATTATTAACATATTAAAAACGTTCATATTTTATATTGATTCTAAGTAACGAATAGTACTAACACTTACCCCTCTGCTAGAAGACTGTTCAATCAGTCATGCTCAGCCGAATCTTTGATGAGTTGTTCTTCGAACGTTGTTGACAGACTATCTTCTTCTTCTTCTTCTTCTTCTTCTTCTTCTCTTCTTCTTCTCCTTCTTCTTCTTATTTCTTCTTCTTCTTTCTTTCTTCTTCTACTTCTTCTTCTTCTTCTTCTTCTTCTTCTTCTTCTTCTTCCTTCTTCTTTCTTCTTCTTCTTCTTCTTCTTCTTCTCTTCTTCACAGTTCATGACTGGAGCGGTTTCTATTGTGATTTTTAATCAAAATTTGCGTTCTTTTAATAATACACAATATCCCACTACTACAAAGAAAGTTGATTTGTGCATAACAACTTTTACAAATTTGAGACGTCTGTGACGTTTGATCCGTTAACTTACTGCTACTAGGTTAAATACATTCATAGTTAAATGAGATTACGTGGCTAATGTGTGTAAACCGTTACTCTAAAAAATATAACAAAAAACACGGACGTTATAATGTAACGTTTGTTAGACTTAATATTGGGTTTGTAAGCTAATAAACCTCATATAAAGTATTAAACGATAAGTTGCGCACGGTTGTCGGATTTTAAAGTACATAATACCCGATTTATAGACATGAAAAGTTGATCAAACCTTTCTTGACATTATGCGTGTACGTGCGTGCGTGACTTTCAAGTAGACTCGTATGGAGAGTCGGATACTATCTTCAAACATAGACAATTCGAAAGTAGTTTATATCATCAGATTCGTACGCGTAAACTGTTTTGAGCAATCACAGTTGCAAGCTAGGTCAATTGCCTTGAAACGTATAAGATTATACTCTTGTAATAGTTATAAGTTTTCAAAAACGTATTTTCTCTCTCGCTCTCTGCAAACCTGATCACGCTTGTTCGCGTGTAAGACGTTATAACATACTAGGGCGCATCGCGAACGCTTTGTTTGGTCGCGTTGATGGATGAGCTTTTTCGTAAGTTTTTAGTTTGCGTTGAACCACTTTTCCTTTGCAAATGCTTTTTAAATGCATTGTAAGTGATTGTTGTCAAGTTTCTATTGTTACTTGTTAATTGTTTTTTAAACCTCAAAAAACTAATATTAAAACCTTTATTCTATGTATTCTGGGTAACTTTTTCATCTTTTTCTTTCAAAAAGTAATACATCACCATTACCTTTAATGTCCATATAAAATATGAACGTTGTAACCCCACCCGTTTGGTCAGAATCGGCCCAAATGTCACGAAAATATCGTACTAAAAATCGAAAAAATCGTAAAAGTACGATATTTATGAGAAAATATTAATATTTCTTCGATTGTACCCAAAAAAGTTGCACAACTAAGTTCAGAGATTTCGAAGGTCCCCTCCAATTTTCATCAAGATCGCATATGCCGTTTGACCGGATCCTGCTAACAGACAGACAAAAATTCAAAAAAAAACAAAAAAAAAAAAACATTGGAGCTAAATTTTTTGGGGGTCAGTGAAATTGAAGTCTTCGCTTCAGCTCATTCAATGAACGTTGTAGCCCCACCCGTTTGGTCAGAATCGGTCCAAATGGCACAAAAATTTCACACTAAACCGTAAAAAAACTTATATTAAAAGCTTTATTTCTATGGATTCTGGCTAATTTTCAATCAACGGCATATGCGATCTTGATGAAAATTGGAGGGGACCTTCGAAATCTCTAAACTTAGACTTGCCACGTTTTTGGGTACAATCGGAGAAATATTTTTCATTAATATCGTACTTATTACGATTTTTTTTTATTTTAGTGCGATATTTTCGTGACCAATTCTGACCAAACGGGTGGGGCTATAACGTTCATATTTCACATGGACATTAAGGTAATGATGATGTAGTACCTTTTGAAAGAAATAGTCGGAAAAGTTAGCCAGAATCCATAGAAATAAAGGTTTTAATAAAAGATTTTGTGGTTTTTTGGATGAGCGAAGCGAAGATTCCATTTCACTACACTGGAGAAAAAAATCCGGAATGTTTTTTTTTTTTTTTTTTTTTCTTTCTGTATTTTTGTGTGTTTGTTAACACGATTCCGACTAAACCGATACTCCGATTGCGATGAAATTTTATGGAGACCTTCGAAATCTCTGAACTTGAACTGCCACGTTCTTGAGCGCAATCGGGAAATTTATTTCTCATAAAAATCGCAATTTGAAGATTTTTTTTTGATTTTCAAAGAATTTCTTCGACTTATAACACCTACATGCTTTATCCGATTGTAATGATTTTTTTACAGAACCTTAATTTTATGAATTAATATATTCGTGTGAAATTTGAGCGTAATCGAAAATTATTTCTCATGAAAATCAAAATTTTACGGGTTTTTTCTTTTCTAAAACAATTCTTTGACTTATAACACCTACATGCTTTATCCTATTGTAATGATTTTTTCATAGAACCTTAATTTCGTAAATTAATATATTCGTGTTAAATTTGAGCGCAATCGAATAATTATTTCTTATACAAATTGCAATTTTACGATTTTTTTCTTTTTAAAAAAATTACGATTAATTAAAAAATTAAGTTAATTCTTTACTTTATATTATTTAATTATAAAAATTAAGTTAATTTTTTATTTAATTTAATTTAATTTAAAAAAATCTTCGATTAAGTAATGATTTTTTCACAGAACAACAGAAAATCCGCGTAACACATGGCATCTCAATGCACCATATACGCTCATCCAACAACGCGGCGGGACTTAAGCGTTTTCCTAGTAATAACTTGAAGCTTCGCAAAAGCCAATTGTGTCAACTTGGTGCCTCCCAAAATGTGAATTAACAAATAGAAATTAAATACTTTTATAAACTCATTGGCTTATCCTGAAGAGGGTTGTGCTATCGCACTTGACTCCTCCTAGGGTACCATGGTGAGGTCTTCTTAAATGTGCTTATTGGTGGTTTGTTTCCCCCCTCTATTTCAAAAGGAGTATGTCACAAGTCCAGACTATGGGTGACATCAAGTGTGGGTTTCCTAGAATCTGAGTTGATAACCCAATAAATAAAATGTGTCCGGCCTAGTGAGGCTAGGGACCGCACGGCCATCCGGCAGCTGCATCCTGAGGTGATAAGGTCACCTCAAAGATTGCGATTGTCAATAATTATTTCAAGGAAATAATTAGGTCTAAATCAGAATCGCAACCCGTGTGGTCGTCTCTGGCGTCCGGTGGAGTAAGATAATGTTGCGAACTAATTTGATATGATAATAAAATACAAGCCCACATCCACATGTGGAAGGAAGTGTAAGTGGTGACTGACTATTTTAATAATGACTTCCAGGATGTCACTAAGATTACTTATAAGAATGGGACTCTGTGGTTTCCTATAGATTGAAGGCATCCAAGTTATCACAATTCGCATGCGCAAGGAAGTGGCGGCTGGTTTCCGTGACCCTGTACCCTGCCTTGACTAGCTAATGTATTTGCTCTTTGGTCCAAATGACATTCAGATAATTGGATGAGCGTAGCGAGCGAAGCGAAGATTCCATTTCACTACACTGGAGAAAAAAATCCGGTGTTTTTTTTTCTTTCTTTTTTTTGTATTTTTGTGTGTCTGTTAGCACGATTCCGGCTAAACCGATACTCCAATAGCGATGAAATTTTATGGGGACCTTTGAAATCTCTGAACGAAGAACTGCCACGTTTTTGTGCGCAAACGAAAAAATATTTCTCATGAAAATCGCAATTTTACGATTTTTTTTCGATTTTTAAGAAATTTCTTCGACTTATAACACCTACATGCTTAATCCGATTTTAATGATTTTTTCACAGAACCTTAATTTCATGAATTAAGATATTCTTGTGAAATTTGAGCGCAATCGAAAAATTATTTCTCATGAAAATCGAAATTTTCCAGTTTTTTTTCTTTTTTTTAAACAATTCTTTGACTTTTAACACCTACATGCTTTATTCTATTTTAATGATTTTTTCACAAAACCTTAATTTTATGAATTAATATATTCGTGTAAAATTTGAGCGCAATCGAATAATTATTTCTTATGAAAATCGCAATTTTACGATTTTTTTCTTTTTTAAAAATTACGATAAATAAATAATATAAAAAAAAAAATTAATTTAATTTAATTTAATTTTAAAAAAAAATCATCGACTTAGTAATAATTTTTTCACAGAACAACAGAAAATCTGTATAACACATGGCAGCTCAATGCACCAATTATGCTCATCCAACAACGCGGCGGGACTTAAGCGATTTCCTAGTTTAAGCATTTAAAGCATTTTAAGCAGCTGTGGTTTCCTGTTGATTGCAAGAAATAATAATTTCCAGCCAGATGTTGCTCCACTAGCTTCTGTGTGATGAAATTATAGTTTTAAAATATTAGAATACTGAAATGAAAAATATAATAAAATGTGTGTGTATACGGGGTATGTAAGGGGTGTGACATGTTACCAAAGTAACCTGTTTGTTACAATATTAAATCCTTTATTCTATGGATTCTGGCTAATTTTTTCAACTTTTTCTTTCACAAGGTATACATCACCAATACCTTATAATATCCATGTAAAATATGATCTTTGTAGCCCCACCCGTTTAATCAGAATCGGCCCAAATGTAACGAAAATATCGCACTAAAAATCGAAAAAAATCGTAAAAGTGCGATATTCATGAGAAATATTTCTTCGATTGTACCCAAAAACGTGGCAGGACTAAATTCAGAGATTTCGAAGGTCCCCTCTTATTTTCATCTGGATCGCATATGCCGTTTGCCCGGTAGAGACCGAAGAAACAGACAAAAATACAAAACAAACTAACAAAAAACAAAAAAACACCCGAGCTAATTTTTTTTTTTTTTTTTGGGGGGGGGGGGTGAAATTGAAGTCTTCGCTTCGCTCATCCAACAATTAACAAGTTACAATAGAAACTTGACAACAATCACCTACAATGCGTTCAAAAAGAACATGCAAAAGCAAAAGTAAAGAGATCCTACGCAAACTAAAAACTTATTAAAAAAGCTCATCCATCAACGCGACGAAAAAAAGCGTTCGCGAAGCGGCCTAGATAAGAAAATTTGGTCTCGTAAGAGAATTTTAATTTTACATTTTTATCCTGGGAAACCTGTTTTGGGTGCAATTAGCCCCTCTCCAGGTGAAATAGGTACATGTGCGTATAGGACAATTTGTGAAGGGATGTCCGAGGGCTGTTTTAAGAGGACTCAATCCCTTGCATTCGCCTTAACGACTGAGGAAAACCTCGGAAAAAAACCTTAAGTCAGGATTGCCGGTCTCGACGGGATTCGAACCCGGGACCTCCCGAATCAGAGTCGAGCGCTTAGCGCCCGAGCCAACACTGTCGGTCGTAAGAGAAGGACACTAATGGTCTTTACGGTTATGGCTTCTCTTTTAATGGACTTGATTTTATAGTCGGTGTTTTCTTGTTTGTGTTGTTTTTTTCTGTGCTTTGTTGTCTATTGTCGACCGCCCGGAAGAGAGAGTCACATTCTAACTTAGGACGCGATTCCGTGAATTCTACCATCTGCATCATTAGTTTTAATAGAGTTTGGTCGTTATCAATTTTAATCTGCCTATGAGTCGCTAAAAACTATTTAATTAGCCAATTAAGGGGTGCGATCTTTATGAGCATCCGTTAACATGATTGTTTTCAGTAATGCTTGTTTAGTGAATTAGATATTTGGATGAGCGTAGCGAGCGAAAACCCAAAAAATGATTGGATGAGCGTAGCGAGCGAAGTGAAGATTCCATTTTACTACACTGGAGAAAAAAATCCGTAATATGTATTTTGTATTTTTGTCTGTCTGTTAACACGGTTCCGGCTAAACCGATACTCCAACTGCGATGAAATTTTCTGGGAGCCTTCGAAATCTCTGAACTTTGAAATGCCAAGTTTTTGAGCCCAATCGAAATATTATTTCTCATGAAAATCGTAATTTTTCAAATATTTTCGATTTTTAAACAATTTCTTCGACTTATAAAACCTACATGCTTTATCCGATTGTAATGATTTTTTCACAGAACCTTAACTTTACACATTCATATTTTCGTGTGAAATTTGATTTGCAATCGCAATATTATTTCTCATAAAAATCGCAATTTTACGATTTTTTTCGATTTTTAAACAATTTCTTCAATTTATATAGGCCTAACACCTTCATGCTTTATTCATTGAATGATTTTTTCACAGAACCTTAATTTTATGAATTTATATATTCGTGTGAAATTTGAGCACATCAAAAATTATTTTTCGTGAAAATCGTAATATCACGTTTTTAAAAATAAATTACGATTTTGTTCGTTTTTAAAAATGTAATGATAGTAATTTTTTTTTCACAGAACAACAGAAATATCTGCATAACACAATCATGGCAGCTCAATGCACCAATTACGCTTATCCAACAACGCGCCTGAAAAAGCGTTTGCCAAGCTTCCAAGTTTAACGGACTGAATACTAACTTATTCGAATTATTATTCCGGCGTGGTCAGGACCTGCACGGCGATTCTCTATCATCCGCGTTAACGTTAAATTTAACGCCACCACGTTAAACATTTACCGCACGTTAGGTTAACGGTTAACGCGCGATTCCCTAAAACCAAACTGTAAGGTGCGTTAACCGTCACAAAAGCGAGTTACCGGTGCAGCAGACCGGCGCCTGTTAAATATTAGTTTTGGCCATTTTCTCGAGGAGGCTGTGTGATCGCAATCACTCGACCAATGAAAACGCTGGAATGAAGAAAACTTAAAAGCAAAGATTTTAGAATAGTAAGACAAAACCACATCTTAATTCGACATTACACTCTTTGCGTTATTGAGGTTATGTTATTACATGTCTAATCTTTGTTATGACTATTTGTATATGTTATCCCCCAAAATACAAAAATTTGTAAAACGGCAGCCAACTCTCCTCCCAAAGTCTTCAGCTGTGAATGCTGGGAGATATAGAAGCTCAGCCAAGCATTTCATTCTTTCTCCCCTAGTTTCGCATTGAAAAGAAGTAAGATCATTTCGCCTGTTGACGAGCGCCAAGCCAACCATTTTCGTGGTAAAAAAGTTAAATTTTAAACTCAAATCATAAAAAAATTACTTGGCCATTGACTTTTAGAGTCCTCGTACCAATATATATTATTATTATACATTAACATGATTATTATGATATTATTATACCATCAATAGCCAAGTAATTTTTTTATGATTTTGAGTTTAAAATTTTAACTTTTTTACCACGAAAATGGTTGGCTTGGCGCTCGTCAACAGGCGAAATGATCTAACATCTTTTCAATGCAAAACTAGGGAGAAAGAATGAAATGCTTGGCTCAACTTCTATATATCACAGTATTCACAGCCGAAGACTTTGGAAGAAGAGCTTGGCTGCCGTTTTTTACAAATTTTTGTATTTTGGGGGATATCACATCTTTTTTGTTGTTTGTTTCATGTCAAGGCTTAAAATATGTGAAATACGTGTAAAGGTGGATACAGTCCCTTTTTAAAACAGATTGTCTAGAAACAAAAGCTATCATCTTTTTTTGTTACAATCTGTAGGCCTAGTTGGCAATATTCAATGTTTTTACTAAATTTAATATGGTTAATGTCGTCTTGGTTTTTGTGTGAGTGATTTGTTGACCGGACTATAACACATTTACGCATAATTTTAATCAGCAATTAATATATTAAAAATTGTAATAAATACAACATAACGTTTTTCCCAAAGTAAAGAGTGGTAGGTAACAGTGGGGGTGAAATATCGCTTGTCTCCTGGCGGATTATTATGTTTCATATTATTATGTACCACCATGCCAAATTTCATACTGATAACTCATTCGGTGCCTTTATATGATGAAGCTGGAAATCAAGGTAAAATAATATAACTATTAGGATGGGGGTTGTAAAAGTGTTGTTTAGGAAATGAGAATAGGCTTATTGGGTTAAAACACATTAGAACCTAATTTACTAATTTGAATAAAAATACAATTTTGGGTAAGAGCTATGAATAATTCCAATTTTAGGGGATGATTTAGGGGATGTTGGGGGTGGAATATCGCTTGCATCGCGACGAATTATTTTTCATATTAGTATGTAACATCATGCCAAATTCCATGCTGATAACTCATTAGGTGCTTTCATGGTGAATGCTGGAAATTAAGGTAAAAATAATATAAACTATAAGGGATGGGGGTTGAAAAAATGTGGTTTAGGAAATGAGAATAGGCCGATTGGGTTAAAACACATTAAAACATAATTTTAATAACCACCTTATTTGAATAAAACATCAATTTTAGATTAGAGCTATGAATTATTCCAATTTAAGGGGTGTTGAGGGTGGAATAATGCTTACCTCTCGGCGTATTATTTTGCATATTATTATGTACCATAATGACAAATTTCATTTATTATAACTCATTAGGTGCCTTCGTGGTGAATGCTGGAAATCAAGATAAAAATAATATAAACTATTAGGGATGGGGGTTGACAAAATGTGGTTTATATAATGAAAATATGCCGATTGGGTTAAACACATTAAAACATAATTTTAGTAACTAATTTAAATAAAATTCAATTTTAGGTTAGAGCTATGAATTATTCCAATTTTAGGGGATTATTTAGGGGGTGTTGGGAGTGGAATATGGTTTTTTCATATTAGTATGTAGCAATCATGCAAATTTCATGCTGATAACTCATTAGGTGCCTTCATGGTGAATGCTGGAAATCAAGGTAAAAATAATTAAACTATTAGGGGTTGGGGGTTGAAAAAATGTGATAAAGGAAATGAGAATAGGCCGATTGGGTTAAAACACATTAAAACATAATTTAATAACTTTAATAAAAATTCAATTTTGGTTTAGAGTTATCAATTATTCCAATTTTAGGGATGATTTAGGGGGTGTTGGGGTGGAATATCGCTTGCCTCTCGGCGAATGATTTTTCATATTAGTATGTACCATCATTTCCAAATTTCATGCTGATAACTCATTAGGTGCCTTTATGGTGAATGCTGGAAATCAAGGTTAAAATAATACAAACTATAAGGGATGGGGGTTGAAAAATGTGGTTTAGGAAATGAGAATAAACCGATTGGTTAAAACACATTAAAACATAATTTTTAATAACTAATTTGAATAAAACATCAATTTTAGATTAGAGCTATAAATTATTCCAGTTTTAGGGGTGTTGGGGGTGGAATATCGCTTAATTGCCTCTCGGCGGATTATTTTTCATATTATTATGTACCATCATGTCAATTTTCATGATGATAACTCATTAGGTGCCTTTGTGTGAATGCTGGAAATCAAGGTAAAAATAATATAAACTATTAGGGATGGGGGTTGACAAAATGTGATTTATATAATGAGAATAGACCGATTGGGTTAAAAACACATAAGAACATAATTTTAATAACTAACTTGACTAAAAATTCAATTTTGGTTAGAGCTATGAATTATTTTAGTTTTAGGGGATGATTTAGGGGGTGTTGGGGTGAATATTGCTTGTCTCTCGGCGGAAGTTTGTGAGTCTGAGGTAATTCTATGTGTGGTCCAAGTTTCATAGTTCTAAGATGTACCGTTTTCTCTGTAGGCTCTTATTCCTCTGGCAGAATCCACTACACCCCCCCCCCCCCCCCCCCAACAACAACCACCAAACAACCAACCACCAACCATCGCCGACGATTATCGCATATTTATCCACTTTTTTAACACAGAACGTTATCGATCGGGCTGATTTTTTTTTGTATGTCATGGACCACATATCAGGTCATATACCGATTTCAAGATTTTTAATCTTTCGGACGGCGGTGCAGATAGCTGAAAAACCCCCAACTCGGGTAGGAGTAAACAGGGTCGAGTTAGTCATCGCCTTCTAGCAGTCGCGTGCGCTTGGCTGCGGGCGAACGACCGTCGCCTAGATAAATGCAGTATAGATGTTACTTTACTACACTAAAACATATTTATTAACCGAAAATTGATTATTTAGATAACTATTACTACAAAATACGATTATTCAATGCTTCAAAAATTTGAAGTGGAGGTGAAAAAAACGTAAACATAACGTCCATATTTTTTAACGCAGGCCTAAAGGCAGGGGTTTGGATCGCGTTAAAAATGACGTCACTTTTAACGTCCGCTGACGATAAAATTCGTTAGTGAATCACAAACTCGCAAAGTGATCGTTAATTAATTAACGCCAAATTGATATTTAACGTTAACGCGGACCTTAAAGAATCGCCGTTCTGGTGTGAATCGCAAGCGGAACACATCACTGCTACCAGAAGCTAATCAAGTAATCAAATAACTTCGTTTTTTTGTTAAACGAGGCAGTGGCGTAGGAACTATTGTTTTAGTGGGGGGGTCGTACTAAAGTTGACTGCGAGGTTGGGTGGGCAAACCGGGGTTTAGGGCGAAGCCCCAGCCCCCGGAGGCTTATGTTTTAAAGGTGCTTTTGATAAGTGGCACAAAAAACACGTTTTCAGGCGAATTTTAATTATGAATAAGGGTTAAATTTTTATGCTTATATTGCATTGAAGATTGATTACCTGACTGAAATCGGTCGACAGTCTGCTTGGGGGTGAAAACACTGCACACAAAATACAATGATATTAGTCTAAAATCAGATGGCTAGTCTAGTCTCGCAAATCACGTCTCTTACTGAACCTTTCTAAAAAATTTACAAAAACCTAAACTTTTTGTTTACAAGCCCGACTGTAGTAAAAATCCTAAAAATCACCCAACAAGCTATAAGTTAGCAAATGGCACCCATACCTGCCCCCCCCCCCCACTGGGGGGTCAAGCCAACAAGTGGAGGGGGGAGCTTCCCCCCCATCCCCCCCCGTTCCTACGCCCATGAAACGAGGGAGCGGAGCGACCGAGTGTCTCCATTCAACTCAAACGGCTCTCAATTCTGTACGTGATCCTGTGTGTCTGTCTATACGTCGAAAATCAGCCGAACCGCTGAACAGATTTCGCTGAAATTTTAAACAGACATCCGGTTCGAGTTTACTGAGAACTGTTAACAAAATCAGCTAGATCCATTGCGATGTAAGCCTACAATAAATAAAAATGTGATTTTTTAAATCATCGATAGCATTTTTTTAGTAGCAGCTAGCGGGACGAGATCTACCTGGCTGACATGGCCAGTGGTAAGCATTAAGCCTACCGCGCGGAGGGTTAGGGTTCGATACCCGTTGTTAGAACATTTTTATATTTTTACACCCACATATTATTTTTGAGGGGTGTTAAATGGGAAATAAAAATTAGGTGATTTTATTTTATCTTGGAAATTTGTTAATGTTTTACGCTAATACGTTTTGAACACGATTCGCATTTTGAATGTTCAATTTAAATAACTAGGGAAACCCCAAAGTCGTTGTTAAACGGTCGAGTGACTAGTGAGCCATGTGTATAGTACCCGGTATCGTTCCTCATACTGGGCTAGATTAAGCCTTAGGTGTAGGGGAGGAAAGGGGATGTTCCCGGGTACTCAACACTTGGCTCACTCACTCGTAAAACAACTTATACTTACTTAATTGACTTTGGCGTTTCCCTAGTTATACTAGAGAGAGGGTATGGTAGGTGGAGACGATTTATTTGAAGACTTACATCGTATGGAGTTATTTATCGATCTCAGTTCATGACTTACTTTGTCTTATCACAATTTTAAAAAAAAATTGCTAATGCGAACGAAATAAAGCAGATATCTAGTATAATTAAAAATCTTGAAACTTACACATAAAAAGATTTGTAAAATAGTCACTTTACTTGTTAAATAAACGTTACACTTTCAGGGATGGATCAATAAATGTGTAAGTAAATAAGCACTTTTTCTTCGATGTTGTGAGTGTCAATATATTGCTTTAAAGGTTTTAATGTAATAAACACTGTAAAATAAATACTCTTATATTCTGTAAATCTTTAATAAGAGTAAATATTAGTAAATTTACACCAAATTATGAATAATGATACAAATTCATATGGTATAAATACTTTTTGTTTAAATATCATAAGAGCAAGTAAAGGTATTCATTAAGTGTTTGTTCGAATTTTTATTTATTTGAAAATACCTTGGATTTACCCTTTCGTTGGTTGGTTGGTGAAGGATTCATGCTTAAACTATTCTGAGCTTATCCGTTGCGATTTAAACCTACACATACCGCTGCTATACAACTTTCGCTGTAGGCCCTATATTACGACTTCCATTTTTCTAGTCATTTTGCAAAGAAATGAAATAAATTATCATACTAGAAAGTACCTGAAGGAATAATTTTACCACATAAAAGAGACTATTAATAATAGCTACTGCATGCAACAATGTTGCGAACTGACAGCGCCACAGCCGCGATATTTACGTAGTGGAACACGCCATCATAACATAATAATAATATCAGCCTTGCATGTCAATCAACTCTAGTCAGGCGATGGCGGTTAAGCCCTTGGACAAAGAGGAATATTACTAGGGGTTGGCACCCCGTCAACGACGCTCAACCAGGGTGGAGACCAGGCGGCCCGGTGGCGGTTAAGCCCTTGGACACAGAGGAATATTACTAGGGGTTGGCACCCCGTCAACGACGCTCAATCAGGGTGGAGATTTTTTCTTTTTCTTTTTCGTTTTCGTTTTCGTTTTCTTTTTTCGTTTTCTTTTTCTTTTTCTTTTTTCGTTTTCTTTTTTTTTAAATAAAATTATTGTTTAGATCTACTACTTGTGGGAATACCTATATTCCATATCCACATTTAATTTAAATCACGAATTTTTCCACCAAAAGGTCCTGCGTGTTGAGACCAAAAGGTTTGCGCGCGCTCCCCCCTTGGTACCAAACAGTTCTGCGTGTACGCCTTCCCTCCTTGGGAACCAAACGGCCCTAAATCTGGACCGTTTTGGGCGGTCCCTCTAGGAACTTAATGCCGTACCATTAAATAAACTTATTTTGAAATCATGTCATGTTATTTAAAAAAAAAAAAGTTTTCCCCCTACAGGGAGTCGAACCCGGGCCCACTTAACGCGATCAAACACTTTAAACCACCTGAGCTATGGGACAATCTTTTGGAGATTAAATACAATGTTTATAAGTTTGATGTTACCGAATATTCTCACGAGCCTGCTTAAAAGTTACGATCGGGGAAAGTATATTTCATGTTTTTCTGGAGCTAGCTTATTTATACGGGGGGTCGATGTTATGTGTAAGGCGTGGGCCCGAGGGTGAGCTGAGTCTTCATTTTTCGAACTCCCTGCTGTGAGTATTTCTTCTAGGTCTGCGCAATAAAAATTTGGGGTGGTTGATCTGTTTTTATTTTAAAAATGTGAAATTCCGCCAAAGGGTGTTATGGCAATGCACCTGTTGTGGGTCCCCCATCGTGGGAAATGTTTTTAAACCCCCTTGTCCCCCCTTAAAACCCGGGGGGGGCTTTGGCCCCACATTTTATTGCTTTTTCGGGAGGTAATAAACTTTGGTGTGGGCCATCGCGAACTATTTTTTTTAAAATGTCGTAAAATATCTCAAGAAAAGGCGGGAAAAAAACCAAAGGTATGACTTGCAAACCTTTTTTTTTTGGGTCCCATCGTGGGAAATGTTTTTTTTTCACTTGTCCCCTTCCCAAAAGGGGGGGCCCCGCTGGCTAAATGATATCTTCTATGTCGGAGGTAAAAACTTTTGGGGTGGAAAACCAATCGCGAATTATTTTAAAAAAATATCCCCAAATATCTCAAGAATGAGCGTGAGAAATACTCAAAGGGGAAAAAGAATTGCGCCCCCCGGTTTGGAAGCCCCACCCCTGTGAAAACGTTTGTACAGTGTATTACACTATTATTGCAGGGCTGCAAAGCAATGAAAAAGGTGTCCCCTTCCCCCCATTTCCCCTTCCCGTAAAGGCCCACCTTTTTTTTTTTCCCCCCCCATGCCATCATTTCTACCTGTCATAAAGACCATGTTCAGGAAACGTTGATGGCCTAAGGGGGGAATTGATTTATTTCCCCTTTGGCCAACACCCCCGCATTTCATTATGGAAAAAAAAAGAAGGTTTGTTGGCCTTAGGAATTGATTATTCCCGTTAGGCCAACAGCGTATATGCTCGGGTTTTTCGGTAAGGAGGGGGGCATATACGTGTTGGCCTAAAGGGATAAATCAATTACCCCCAAAGGCCCCACAACGCCCCGTCCTTACCGTAAACGAAAGCATATACGCTGTTTTTGGCCCCAAGGGGGAATAAATCAATTACCCCCCAACGCCAAAACCCCTTTCCTTACCGTAAAAAGATGCAATACGCTGTTTGGGGCCCAAAAGGGAAAAAATCAATTACCCAAGGCCCAAAAACGCCCCCGCTCCGAACCGAAAGATGCATATACGCTGTTGGGCCTAAGGGGAAAAAAATCAATTCCCCAAACCCAACAACACCCCTTCCTTACCGTAAACATGCTATACCTGTTTTGGCCTCGGAATAAATCAAATTACCCCAAAACCCAACAACGCCCCCCCCTCCGAACCGTAAAAAAAGATCATTACGCTGTTTTTTCCTAAGGGGGGAAAAAATCAATTTTCCCAACGCCAACAAAACCCCCCCTTTTTCCTTACCCCAAACATGCATATACCTGTGCCTAACGGGAATAAATCAAAAACCCCAACGCCCCAACAACCCCCCCGCTCTTACCGTAAACGATGCTATACGCTGTTGGCCCTAACGGGAAAAAATTTAAAAAAATTTTTTAATTTTCTAAAAAGCCCAAAAAAACTTCCCCCTTAAAAATTTTTTTTT